>JBBJZV010000093.1:0-44291 GCA_039700735.1 Pichia pseudocactophila
AAATATCTAGCGCACTCATGTGAAAAGTTTTATAACATGTGAGAATAACGAACTATGTAAGAGTCTTTATAAAGTAATAGATCATACATATAAATTATGGCACTTGATATCAAGAGACAGTTGCTAGAAAGAACACATGGTATTCAACAGAAGGGGAGTCAAGTGATGTGGATACAGATCTAGTGATCCAATAGACCTTAGTACAGTTATTGGGGTCTTGTGGCATGATCTAGGTTGTTTTTTTTTTATTTAGGTTTCATGCTTTTACACCAGGATGAAGCGTACGAATACAAAATGAATGGAAAATTTTATACCACTGCTAAGACGGTGAACTATGTATTTATTTAACACGATTGTATAGCACAAATTCAACCATGGGAAAAAAAAAAAAAAAATTACTGCTTTGAATGTTCTATACAGGTTGGTTTAGAGGTTATTTCATAGGTTCCAAACGCCCTCCACTTTACAAAATGCAAACTGCATAAGTGGCCGAGTGGTCTAAGGCGACAGACTCAAGTTCTGTTACTCGTAAGAGTGCGCAGGTTCGAACCCTGTCTTATGCATTATAAAGCGGTTTTAGCTCAGTGGGAGAGCGCCAGACTGAAGATCTGGAGGCCATGTGTTCGATCCACATAAACCGCAGTTTTTGATTGTTTAATACTTTCACTAAAAAAAATTTGAATAACTTTTTTATAATTGCTAAATTGCATTAAATTAGATGTTATTTTACATATAACCTTGTTTACTAAAGTTTTGTTTAACCTTTGTTAGCTCGACTAAAATGTCATATCAGTTTAATCAACGTTTATTTTCATGTTATTTTCTGTTGGATAATATCTGTTCTTGTTAGCAACTATTTGAATATCTAGTGCCATATATGATTGTAAGAGTTGTTATCTTATTTAGAGCTCTACATAGCTAATTATTATCCCTGCATCAGGACATAGTCAATTATTAAAACTTTTGACACAAGTTGCTAGATTTTTAGGTTAACTGGATGAGCTACGCGTTTCATCAAACATTTGAGAAAGAGAGTCGATGTATTCGACATATCTACTATTATATCTTCTACTAAAAGTAGTGTCGCCAAATTGTAAGTATTGAGACAAGATTCACTTCTCTGTGTTTTATCTATAACCAACCCGTTTAACCCCTTAGTTTTCTTGTATTTAAGACCATCATTCAATGTACCTTTATGTACCACAAAACATGCTTAGCAGCAATAACATGATTGCGTATAGGATCATTGACTAGAGAGTTTAAATGTTGCAAAAGACAAATCTGGCTGACACATATTTGCAGCAAATAACAGTTTCCCTACCATGCTGCAAAAATGAGAGGCAGCAGCTTCAGAAATGAAGTCAGTACCTAGATTACAGTCTTGCATATTGAATTCCATCAAGAGCTTAGTAAGATGATGAGAAAAATGTAAGCCAACATTGGATCCAGTTTGCACCAATTGCATTTCTAAGAAACGATATGCGAAGCTAAGATCTTTTATCTTATACTGAGAGGACATAAGATCTTTAACAGCCTAAATACAGCCGGATTGTTCTGGTAAATAAAAAGATCGTCAACATCAAAATCAAGATGAACCAACAACTAAGCCCTGAGCTACCAACTTTGTCTCAGAAAGAGTCGAATCTGGTGGTGAAAGAGAACCAGCAGAACCAGCAGAATTAGCAGAATCAGCAGAATTAGCAGAATCAGCAGAATCAGCAGAACCAGCAGAACCACCAAAGAAAATGTCAGATGCTGTAGTCCCGCCATAAATCCAGATTGAAATATGTGATTCTCCGGATTAAGCATAGGAAATTTGGAAAAATCAAACCTTATATTGTTGGAATCAAAAATGTCGTTAACTTGAAGAGGAACAAAAATCCTATATTCTTAAGACTCGAGTTCCACGCTTCATGTCTCAAAGAATATTGATCACTTCCTTGACTACACTCCTGATCCCTCTGGTGGCAATTTTAGCGGTATTTCTGATAGAAACTTAGAAATCCTAGGTTATGGTGCAATTCCTTTTAGCAACAATGGTTCAACAATAAAGATCTCCAATGTTGCTTAACTAGAAACCCCTTGTCTATTAGCTCTATTTCTCGTTCTAGCGGATCTCGCTTCACATTTGATGGGAACTCTTGTTATCTTGACAATAGCATGAAAATCGGTGAATTTATTTCAGGCACATTATATTAGTTCTTACAAGTTCCTCGTGTGATAAAACATATCAGCTGACGCTAATATGCATTCCAAACTTCCTCACCCCTTCCCTGTGATTATGAAGGCTATGGGCTTTGAACTCGATAATGTTGAACTTTGCACTCATTGCGGGGCAGGCAAGATGATCAAAACTTATTTAAAACTTTCTTCCCCTAAAACATCTGCTCCACTCCAGTTATTATACCTAAATTTATGTGGTATTACTACAATTGGTGATATCACATCTTCTTACAATTGTTGATGATTCTACGCGGTGATATTCCAGTATTCCTTTCAACTAAAGCACAAACTTAGCAAAGCTGAAACTCAATTCTCTTCCAAAGGTTTTAAGGTGGCGGCTGTCAGATCTGATAATAGATAAGAATTCGGCAACAAGTAAATAAAAGATTACTTGCGGAAAAGGGTACTATTCAACAACTTACTGTTCCACACAACTCTTCTCAAAATGGCATTGCTGGACATATAAGCACGGAACAGTGCATGACAAAGCCAAAATACCTCTTGATTGATCTGGCTTTTCAGACAAATTCTGGTCTAAAGCTGTGAAGGCTGCTGACTTTTTGATTAATTGGTATCCCACTGGAATTCTTCAGAGCATATCTCCTTTCTCATTATGGCATGGTTAATCTCCTAATTCTTCGGTGTTCATTTGGCTGCAACTATATTGTTTTTATTCCTTCACAGAACATGTCTGTGTTGCTTGCTAGAATTTTCGTTGGCTGTAGTCTCGCACAACACTGTTCTCAACACTTTGAATAAGACTACAATATATATCAAGGAAAATCTATATAAAATTTTATCAAAAAAATAACTAAAAGTAATAATAGCGCACAAATGCTCACACTCGGATTCGAACCGAGGATCGCTACATTACTAGTGTAGCGCCTTACCAACTTGGCCATACGAGCAGAAGCGACTTTTGTATGCTTCGTTAGGAATTAGCCAGCTAAACATATACCACAAATACTAGGGGCTATAAAAAGCTTCAAATTATTTTTTTTTGTAAAGCGCAAGTGGTTTAGTGGTAAAATTCAACGTTGCCATCGTTGAGCCCCTGGTTCGATTCCGGGCTTGCGCAATTAACTTTTTGCAAAATTCTTTTTAGGTGATATAATTATATTAATAATATTAATTTGAATTTATTTGAATTGTAATGTGATTTGTTTAGACAATCTTAATGGAATCTGTATAGAAACTGGATTATAAATGTATAAATATCAATGTTATTTTCTAGATATCTGGAAAAAGGTTCTGGCATGAGAGAGCTTTTTCAATGTATTCATGTCGATTGCACACATGTGTTGATTCACGTGATAAATTTTAGCTCAATGTAATTAATGTAATTTCCTTTTAGGCCTTATATACAACTTTTTTAGGCAATATTGTTTTATGAATTCAATTTGTAAAAATGAATACATCAATCAAGCAATTCAAAAGAAGCTATATTATTTTTCAAACATTACATGAAGAGTTGAAAGTACGATATTATAGTGAAACTAAAAGGTTGCTAAAGAAGTCAAAAATGGCTGAAAGTTACAATAATAACGTTTTCAATATTCTTTCAGCTAATGATACCAAAGATGCAGGATTTAACGTTGAGGAACTGGTTAATTCACAATTAACACAGTTGGAAAGGCTAAGTACGCAACACAATAAAAATATTGAAAGATTAGTTGATAAACTTGAATATGTTCGCCGTAATATTGGGTTTGAAACACCATCTGATACAAAGAAACTAGAAGATGATACGGAGAATAAATTGATAAGTACTATAGTAGCCAGTGAGTTATTGGAAATGCCGATAGAAAAGGTCATCAATTTGACAAAGATTTTATTGAAAATAAATAGTTCTGAGAACAACAAACGTTTAAATTCTGAATTAACTATCATTGTTTCACATCTGATATTTCGGAACGAGTTAACTGCAGATTTATTTTCACGTGTAATTATGAAGATGAGTTTGGTTAATGTTCACCATCTACATGAAAAACTTGTTTCAGATCCTTCTGGAATGATAAAAGGATGGTCTACCGATGCTGGTAGATCAAGGTTAATATGTGGACTTGCATTAGCTGCTAGATATAAAATGCTTAAAGATTATAATAGTTCTAAAGAAATCATACGGCATGAATTTATCAATGTGTGGTTAAACTCTGTAAAATTTGAATTGAACGGGGTACGAAAAAGTGATATGAAGAATATGGTGAATATATGTGATGGATTAATAGAATATGGTTTTCTAGTTACGAATATTATTAAGACACATAATGGGGATTTGATTTATGCATTTTGGGAAAAACATAGTAATGATTACATTTTACGAGAATGGTTGGAAAGAGAAATATTAAAGGAAAAAAATGTTAAATGTCGAATTGATGAATATCAAAGTTTTATTGTTAGGATGTATACTAATGCTGCAATTAGTACTTCCGTTAAATGGAGGCAAAAAGTTATTAATATATCAAGAAAATTACAACTTAGTAGTATTGATAAAAAAGCAATTAAGAAGGAGAAATTCTGTGCATTTATAGAATTATTACTGAATGAGGTTGAGGAAGAATTTCGAAATGATGAGGAAAGAGTGAAATATATTGAAGATATGAGAAATGATTATGAGAATTTTAAAAGGGGACTCATAGGTTTAGGAAAAGATAAGTTCGGAAATGAGATTGAACTAAACCATTCCAGTATTTATCACACATATGATATTTAAGGCAAATATTAAAGTTTAACGTATAATATATAAATATAATAAATTTATAAAGTGAATTTTTAAACAATGGAAGAGAGAAGAAAAAATGAGGAGAAATTAAGAAAATGGAATTGATATTAAAAATCTGGGAATAAATGACCGTATTCATCTTTAATTCCTGAGATACCATAATCGTATTGATCTTCAGGATATTTTTCAAATTGAGATGCATCACCAACACCTGGAGGTATATTTGGTTCATAAGGAGTTTCTATATTACCTTGTAAAAGATTTTCCCAAATAACTTCACTGAACCAAGGATGATTTTTAATATCTTGAACACCATTTTTCAAATTACCCAATCTATAAGTAACATCTTTATTAATTAAACCTTGTAATAAGTTTATAACATCCATTTGGAAATGATTTGGATAAATAACTTCAGCTTTTGTAATATTTTCATAAGTTTTCATTGGTGAAGGATCATAGAAAGGAGTTGTACCAGCAATCATTTCATAGATCAATATTCCGAAAGACCACCAATCTACTGCCTTTGTATAAGGTTGAACAGCAATTATTTCTGGTGCAATATAATCTGGTGTACCACAAAGAGTATAAGTTGTAGTTTCAACTTGTTTAGCAAAACCGAAATCTGCTAATTTAATATGTCCAGATCTTGATATAAGTATATTTTCAGGTTTTAAATCTCTATAGATAATATTTTTAGAATGTAAATATTCTAAAGCAAGTAAAACTTCAGCTGAATAAAATTTTGCAACTTGATTTGGGAAAACTTTTGATTTTCGAAGTAATGAAAACAATTCACCACCTTCTATATAATCCATAATAATGAAAATTGATTTACAATCTTGAAAAGTCCCCCACATTCTAGTTATAAATGGATGTTTGCAAATTGATAAAATTCTACGTTCATCATTAGCATGTTCAACTTGTTTTGCTTTAACAACATGAGATTTACGGAAAACTTTCATTGCATAATAACGTCCATTATGAATTGAGCAAACTAAATGAACACGACCAAAAGATCCTGTACCTAAAGTTTGTACCAATGTAAAATCTTTGAGGGAATATTTACCCTTTGTAATTGGTGTATTAATTGTTTGAATTGAATTATTACTAGATTGAGCAGATGACACTAGTTGCGGCTGTCGTTGAATATTAGATTGTTGTATTTGTTGCTGTGAAAGATGTTGTGGTTTTTGGTATGGTATTATTGGAGTATGAGAGTCTAGATTATTTAAAACGCTATTGTCGATAGCGGCATGATGTGCATGTAGTTGTTGTTGTTGTGGAGGATGACGATGAGGAGATTGTTGTTGTTGTTGTTGTTGTTGTTGTTGTTGTTGTTGTTGTTGTTGATAACTGTGCGAATCGTTTGATTGTACAACTTGTACCTTTGTCGAACTATTGTCGTTTAGATGTGTGCTTATCTTATCCATTGCGAGATTGGATGGTTATTTGAGTTGAATATTAATAGAGTGAGATGAGAAATGAGTTATTTTTGGAATCTTAATTCTTTCAACGAAAGAAGAGATGAATTCCAAATGGATATACTTTTCCTTTTCAACTATCAAAGAGATGTATAAATGAATATGTAACTGGAATGAGTACTTTTATGGCGGAGTGATATGTGATGGAAAAGAAACGTCTAATTACGTACTCATAAATTTTAATTGATTATTGTCAAAGTGCGAAAAAACCGAATTTCACAAAAATTAGCTTGCGGGACTTTTATAAATTTTATAATTAATTGATTAATGATGCAAGCTTTAAAATTTAAGATCTATCTGATTGTTGAATATGATTAGATAGATAAAATGATGTACAAACACACATATATAAGTAAGTAAGTATGTATGTATGTATAAAGCTAGAAGATTTTAGAAAATAGAGGAGCTATTTTGTAGCTTTTTCCACAACTAATCTGTCAGCATGGTACATTTGAGAAATGATAGCCTGACGTTTAAGTAATGCAAGATCGTTGTAAGCAAGTTCTATAAGCGAAGTGTTATCAGAAACAGATTTGTGTTTGCGGAAATCACTCTTAGTTTTGCGCAGGAAATATTCACGGAAATTATAGTTATCGAATTTAGAAGAGTTTCTAAGAAGGGATCTATAAAGAGAGAGAACCTGTGTCTTTGCGTAAGTCATGAGGAATGGTGATTGCAAGAAGTGTAGGAGAGAAAGTGATACCGGACAGTGGCAAGAATGCAATATTAATGGAAGATTTGGGTAAAGTTCGAGGCGAGGCTTGATAAATTAATATTAGGTATAGATCGATCCTAGCTTAACTCCCCAACCGAGTGAGCCCCCAATATTGGTTTTGAAACAGCACTGGCGTAATAAGCTAGAGTACAACTCCGAACAAGCTACTCTTTCGTTCCTTTGCCCTCTGACATGGACACAGACCACACGATATCCACCGCTGCTGCGTTTGCCAAAGCTGTCATCTACCAGATACTCGTGCTCAGCCAGGCTCTCCACCACGAGTTCCCACTCCTCTACGATGCAATACGGTACCTTGTTGCCGCCTACGTGTGCTACCGGATCACTCTCTTTGCTGCACGTTCCCTGTACACGACAGCACTCTGGATCATCCGCATGATGGTGATTGCATACATCGTGTACATTGCCGTGTGCGTGTTGTCCACGGTAGACGCGTCCATGTCTAGTAGCACCACGTCCAGCAACCCTGCCGACTTCGACCTGGACGTCCTCGTGGACGCCGTGGTGACCACCGCTGTCCGGGAGACGCATCGCCTCTATGCTGTTGCCCGTGTGGCCACTGCTGGTGCTGTCCTTGCGTGTCGTCGTCTCCAGCTAGTGGCACAGGCACGTGACCTGGTGGCTGGGCTTGTCAACTGAGTGCAGTCGATCGTCCCCCACGGTCCACAGTGGTGGCCCCCATTTTCCTCGCGATTCCTCGACAGGAAATCAAATTACAGCAATTTCTAACTACGTGGCCAACGATCCAGCAAAAGCGTCTCTCACAAGGGAAAGACAGATCAAGGTTTGATACAAATCTTCTCCCTTTCAGCTTCCACCCACTCTCCACGCTCCACTCTCCCCTTTCCTTTTCATCATACAATGTCCAACAGAAGAAGAGCATATCCACAGCCAGCGTATAATCCAGCAGCTGACCCAATGGCATTGGGAGGTTTCCCAAACCCAAACACTACTCCAGGCGCCACTCATGGTGCTACAATTCCACAAGCTTCTTTAGGATCTACAACAACAGGTGCTCCAATAATGGATAATTTAGCTACAGGCTTGAATAATATCTCAATCAATGATAATAATAATATTAATCATCATCAACAACCTGTTTATCCACAACAATCATATTCAAATATTCCTTATCAACAACCACAATCACAACCACAATTACAACAACCTGTTTATCCTTCTTATGGTTCAAATATTTCATCCCCTGTTGCTAATGGTATGCCATTAGGTCAACAAAATAATTCAATTATAATGAATCAACTTTATGGTACTGATTTATTAAAAGATTTACCACCTCCAATTGTTGATTTAAAATTTCCTCCACCTCCAATTAATTTACCTGATGATGCAAGTTGTACTCAATCCGATGAAGCAAATGCTTCATCAGATTTTATTCGTTCAACTTTGAATGTGGTCCCAAATTCAAATTCTTTACTTAAAAAGACTAAATTACCATTTGCTGTTGTTTTACGTCCTTATAATTCATTAACTGATGAAGAATCTCCAATACCTATCGTTTCTGATGGTTTAATTTGCAGATGTAGAAGATGTCGCTCTTATATTAATCCATTTGTTGAAATTAGACCTGATAATAATAGATGGAAATGTAATTTTTGTGCTTTATTAAATGATATTCCTTCAGGTTTAAGAGATTCTTCAATGTTTAATAGATTTGAATTAAATTATGGTGTTACAGAATTTATTGCAACACCTGAATATATGGTTCGTGCTCCACAATCATTAAATTTAGTATTTTTATTGGATGTTACTAAAAATTCAATTAAAAATGGTTTACTTGAAACTTCAATTAAAACAATTCTTGATTCTTTAGATAAAATTCCAAATGATCAAGGTAGAGCAAATGTTTCATTTATTGGTGTTGATAATAAATTATCATTTTTCACAATTCCTCAAGATTCTGAAATTAATAAAGAAATTTCAATGTTAGTAGTTTCAAATAATGATGATAATAATAATAATGATGATGAAATTATTATACCTTCACCTGATGATTTAATTGTTAATTTAAAACAATGTAGAAATAATATTGAAAAATTATTAAATAATTTATCATCATATTTTATTAAAAATCAATCAATAGATTTTAATTTATCAATGGCTTTAAAAGCTGGTCATTCATTAATTAATAAAATTGGTGGTAAATTGATTACAATTACTTCAACTTTACCAAATAAGGGTAAAGGTAAATTAATATTAAGGGATGAATCATCAGTTTCTGGTAAATCAAAGGAAGCTTCAACTTTATTAAATTCAAATAATTCATTTTACAAATCTTTTGCAATTGATTGTAATAAATCTCAAATTACTGTTGATATGTTTTTATGTAGTTCATCTTATCAAGATGTTGCAACTTTATCAAATTTAGCAAAGTTTACTGCAGGTCAAACACATTTTTATCCTGCTTGGAATGCTTCAAATTTTGAAGATATTAAAAAATTTTCAAAAGAATTTTCAAATTATTTATCAATGGAATCAGCTTTTGAAGCTGTAATGAGATTAAGATGTTCAGATGGAATTAAAGGTATTTCATTTTATGGTAATTTTTTTTCAAGGTCATCCGATTTACTTTCATTTCCTTCATTTCCAAGAGATCAATCATATTTAATTGAATTATCAATTGATAATGATATTAAAAGAAGTATTGTTTATTTTCAAACTGCTGTTTTACATACTTCATGTCATGGTGATAGAAGAATTAGAGTTATTACACTTGCTTTACCAGTTTCATCAAATATTCAAGATATTTATGCTTCAGCTGATCAATTATCAATTATAAATTATTTTGCTCATTTAGGTATTGATAAAATTTTAAATAATTCATTAGAATCTGCAAGGGATTATTTGAATAAAATAATTATTGAAATTTTAACAGTTTATAAAAAGGAAATTGTTGCTGGTAATGTTGGATCTTCATCACCTTTACAAATTTCAACAAATTTAAGAATGTTACCATTATTAATTCAATCATTAATTAAAAATATTGCATTTAGAAGTGGAATTGTACCAAGTGATCATAGATCTGCTGCTATTAATAAAATTAGTACATTACCATTAAATGAATTAATTGAATTTATTTATCCAAGTATTTATAGTTTACATGATATGGATGATGATTGTGGTTTACCTTATGATGGTGAAGATAATTATGATGAAATTATACCAAAAATTCATGGTGAAATTGTTTTACCTGAAAGTATTAATGCAACTTTTACATTATTACAAAAATTTGGACTTTACTTAATTCAAACAAATAATGAATTATTTTTATACGTTGGTGGTGATGCAGTTGAACAATTATTAATTGATGTTTTCAATGTTAATAATACAAATGATTTATTAATTGGTAAACATGAATTACCAATACTTGATAATGAATTTTCAATTAGGGTAAGAAATATAATTAATAAAGTTCGTGAATCTCGTGGTAGTATAAGATATGAAAATTTATATATCGTTGTTGGTCCATCAAGTAATGAACGTGCATTAGATTCTAATATTAATTCAAGGGATATAATGGCATTAAGAATGTGGTGTATGTCACACTTAGTTGAAGATCGTACAGGTGATGTATTAGGATACAAAGAATTCTTAAGTCAACTAAAGGATAAGATCAATAATTAGTTGTTGTGTAAAGTTAAGTACTGTGTAAGTAAATCAATGTCAATTACGTAAACCAAACAGGTGCACGGGTTTCTTTAAATCTTCCCAAACTCTTCTTTCCAGCCAATGAGAAGCGTGCACGTCGCGTTGCCTCGTCGCGAAATGGTGTGAGACTTCCTGGGGGAGGAACCCCCCCCAGTTTCCCTCGAGGTCCCCCACGAGTTCCCCACGAGTTTCCCACGGATTGCCCAGCAAAGGTGGCCAGACCTCCTCCCCAAAGCTACACATGAATGAAAAAGAAGAAGTCTCTTCAATTTGTGTTCATCGACTTGTTGTTAACACCTATCTTAATTAACCAACCATTTATCATAGTAAAATGTTCAGACAAGTCGCTAAGAGATCTATTACATCATTAAAGACCACCCAAACTAGATTTGCATCAACTGCTTCACTCACTCCAGCATCAATTTCTAACCTTCCAAACAGATGGGAGAAACTACCTGAATCTGATAAACAAGATTTAATTGATGCTCTTGCTGAAAAGCAAAAACTCCCATGGAATCAGCTCTCCCTTGAGGAAAAGAAAGCTGCTTGGTACGTTTCCTTTGGTACTTGGGGTCCAAGAAGACCAATGGAAACAGCTGAAGAAAAGGCTACAATTTACAAAGGTATATTTGCTGGTATTGCATTATCAGCTGTTATTTTCCTCACTTACTACTCTAACAGAAACGTTCCAAAGACTATGAACAAGGAATGGCAAGAAAAATCTGATGAATATTTGGCTTCCAAGAATGCTAATCCATTCTCTACTTATTCTCAAGTTCAATCTAAATAGACAAACTTTTTAGTAACTGATTCTGGAAAGAAAAGGAAAAAATAATCTTCAGTTCAAAATATTAATTATTCTCTAAATTTATATCATTTACTTACCTTAACTTCATACTTTTATAAACACTATGCAATTCAACAATTTTCAAGCAATATTCTAATTTTTGAGCTTAATATTAGTTTCAACCAATCAAACTCAGCGCGACAATCATCCAATTTTTCGATTATTCATAAACTCAAAATTAACCACCACTTACATTGTTTACATTGGTAACATCTAATAATCTCCACTTAACATCATGTCTGATACAGCTGAGCTATATTCTATATTGTACACACTTGCTACACTCGAAAAAACTTTCTTACAAGGTTCGCTTGATGCCAATCAAAAGGTTGAATATGCTTCACTTTGTGATGATCTCCTCGAACAGTATCATTCATTAACAGCGACAATGGATGCAACAGATCCTCTCTCTGTTATTAATTTTGCAGAAAAGGATGAAATTACCTTTTTTAAGCTTGCACTACGTCGTATAACAGCTGGTGTTAATGGTTGTACAGAACATGACCGTATTAAACAAAAATCCAATACCAATTCTAATTCCACATCTTCATCAAACACCACTTCCATTTCAAAAATTGTAAAGGATACCAATGTAGCAGATAAAAAAATTATAGCGGAAGCAACTGCTGCATTCATTACTCTCCTTGATGCCGTTAAACTAGGGTATAATACCCGTGAAGCATTGCATCCATTACTAGCAAATACTTTGAAAACTGCAGGGAAGGTAATCGTAAATAACGATTTCCCAGGTCGTAGCAGTCTAGTACAATGGCTTATTCGTATCAACAAGATGTCTATTACTGACTCTCTCAACGAGGATGACCTCAAAGATTTACTTAACGATGTTGATACTGCCTATTCTGGCTTCTTTGGACAATTATAATGCCACCACTACTACACACAAACCATATCTTACCGTATATACCCCTCATTCATTAACAACCTGTACAATATAATATCCGGTGTAACAAAATTGAGCCTCCAAAATTCAATGATTCAAGCTTCCCGGCCGCGTTGCAAAACTGAAAAATTCAACGTGAATATTGCATAATTTCCATCTGAGTCACTGACTCACAGATTCACTGGACTCGGTTGTACATTTCCTCTAGCACACAAGACATATCATGTCCACTGTATCTCTTACATCTCTTAACTCAGGTTGGATTGTTCAAAAATTTGGTGGTACTTCTGTTGGTAAATTTGCCCATGAAATTGCTGTTGATATCGTCAAGAAGTACAATCAGCATAACAGAATAGCCGTTGTATGTAGTGCTAGATCAACACAAACAAAGAGCGAAGGTACAACAACGCGATTATTACTTGCTTCAGAACTTGCTATTGATGATAAACAAGATGAATGCCGTGCAACTCTCCAACTTATTAAAGATGATCATGTCTCAAATGCTGAGAAAAGTATTAAAAACATTGCAATTAGAGAAAAATTGATCTCTGATACAATAAGTGAAATTGACGGTATTGAAAGATTACTTGATGCTTGTTGTATTATTGGTGAAATTAGTCCGAAATCTTTAGATAGTGTTATGGCAGTTGGTGAAAAACTTTCTTGTTTATTCATGGCTGCATTATTAGAAGACAATGGTGCAAAATCTCAATATATTAGTCTGTCAAATATTGTTAATGAAATGGATTATGACAATGATGAAAGGTTAAGCAATAATGAAAGATCTTTAGATCCAATTTTTTATAAACATCTGGCAAGGAAAATTGCCCATGAAATTTTACAACTAGATGATGGTGTGGTACCCGTTTTAACTGGATTTTTCGGTCCCGTTCCTGGTGGACTGCTAAATTCTGTTGGTAGAGGATATACTGATTTATGTGCTGCAATTTGTGCTGTTGGTTTAGCAGCTAATGAACTTCAAATTTGGAAAGAAGTTGATGGCATCTTTACCGCAGATCCACGTAAAGTTAAAACTGCTCGTTTACTTAAATCTGTAACACCAGATGAAGCTGCAGAACTTACTTATTATGGATCTGAAGTTATTCATCCTTTTACAATGGAACAAGTTATAAATGCTAGAATTCCAATTAGAATTAAAAATGTTATGAACCCTAATGGTGAAGGTACAATTATATACCCTGATAATGTTGGTAAAAAGGGTGAAGCAACACCGCCACATCCACCAGTTTCACTGGATACTTTACCATCAGATTACTTTAATAAACAAAAATTGAAAATCCCAACTGCTGTTACTGCAAAGAATGATATTGCAGTTGTTAATATTCATTCAAACAAGAAAACTTTATCACATGGATTTCTTGCAAACGTTTTCGGTATTTTAGATAGACATCGTATGGTTGTTGATTTAATTTCAACATCTGAAGTTCACGTTTCAATGGCTGTCAATTATGTTAAGGATAAAAGGAAACAATTCCTTGCAGTTATTGAAGATTTGAAAAAATATGGTGCAGTCGATGTAACTTATGATCTGAGTATTGTCTCCTTAGTTGGTATTCATATGAAACAACTTATTGGTACAGCTGGTGCAATGTTCAAGATTTTAGCTGATGAAGGTATCAATATTGAAATGATCTCTCAAGGTGCAAATGAAATCAATATCAGTTGTGTTATAAGTAAAGATAATGTTTTAACAGCATTACGTGCACTTCATGATAATTTATTACTGCATCCATTTAGAAATTCTTCCAAATATAGTTTATCATTTACAAATGAAACACCAATAGATCAACGTATCTCTCATTTAAAATTAAGTAGTTGAAATTCTATACAATTTGTATATAGTAAAACAAAACAAAAACGTTTATATTTAATTAAAAGAGGAAAACTTGATCACCTTGCTTTGAAACTGGTTTTGCCTTTGCAAATCCTAAATCAACAGATGCTCTCTTGATCGATGATACAAGACCTGGTGGTCCACATATTAAAAGTTGAACATCATCAGATGATGCTGGAAAAAATTCTTGTAATGCTTCCTTATTGATGTATCCAGTTCTACCTGACCAGTTCTCTGGTGCTCTATCAAGGAAATGAACTAATTCAAAATTATCATGCTTTGCTGCAAACTCATCAAGTTCTGCTCTTAATAAAATATCAGCTTCACTTTGTGATCCATAAAGTAACGTAATCTTAGTCTTATCTTGAGGATTAGATAAAACTGCTTTAATTATTTGATACATTGGAGTAATACCAGTTCCACCTGCAACCATTGCTAGATGTTTAATAGAATTTGGTTCATATTTATAAAAACCTTTTGGTCCCTTAACTTTAATAGAATCACCCAATTGTAATTTGTCAATATGTGAAGATAATTTACCATTTGGATAAACTTTAATAAGTAAATCAAAGTAACCTTTAGAATCCATATCCAATGAGGTGGGCGTGTATGAGTGCATAACAGTTTTACCATCAATTTCAGCAGCAATTTGAATGTGTTGTCCAATTGGTAAACCTAAAACGTCAGTTGGACGTGGTAAACCAAATCTAAATAATGCAGAGTCATGTGATAGGACAACTTTCTGGATAAGTGGGAACTCCTGAAACTCGTCTTTCTTCAAAACAGCACGTTCAGAAGATGCAGTTTTCAAGTATACAAGAACTGCAAGCAATGCAGCTGCCAAACCGGTGATACCAATAATCGCGTTTGAAGTCATCTTGATTAACTAAACTATAGAAGAAGAACCAGGAAAGAAACAGGCAAAACAGAACTTTATGAGTATGCCAGTTGGTTGTTGTTGATCCAGTGGTAAGTGTGAAATTTCGCCACGATAGAATCGGAATTTCTCGTCTCACGGGACCCCATTGCCGGATTGGGCAAATCATAGCGGATCGGACTGACATACCCCGTAATCTCCCACCTCCAAGTATGTATCTTTGTGGAAGCATATGGGGTTTAACACAATACAACTGACACTCACAGAGACTACAGCACGGTACCAATCCCATTCTAATACAGGCACGACACACACACCACACCTTTCCCCCACCTGCACCAGCCTCAACAGCTTTGCATGCGATTTGTGTGCACCAGCCTCGCGTCGAAACCCAACGATTTTTACCCCGACATGAATTTGTTCGAGACGTTCTTTACAACACCGACAGAAACAGACATTGGATCGAAAAAGAAACTGAGAACTTCCACAGTGCAATCACACTTTATTTTATTACTGGCGGTTTTGATTACTTTAGTGGAAACAACGAACCTTGATTTGAATTGTTCTTCAGACTATATCTCTTCACAGAACCGGAACAGTACATAGATAATTATCTAATTACGCTAAATCCATCCAAGAACAATATATTCGCATCTGTTTTAGAAGTCTATTTCAACAACGTCAAACTCTTAGTCCACTTTACTCACTTAGACTTAAAGACGCAATAGCAACTGTGATGACTTCATTTTCAGAAGATTCCAAGCCGCAGTCGCAGCCACAGGTAATTGAAACTACAGCGACATCACGCAAGCATTCCATCAAGCACTCATTGGCAAGCAGTATCGTATCTCACAAGTCCAGTACACTAACACCGGGTGTTACTGGCGATTCTCCAACTTCGGCAACATCATCACCAGCACAGGCTTCTCCGAAACTGTCAAAGTTTAAATTATTTTCTAAATTCAGCTTTTCCAAACAAACTCTGCACAATGGCAGTAACAAACCGAAAACGAGTATTCTGTCTAAATCCATACGTGACCAGAAAACATCATCTCCTTCATCATACCAACAGCACGAACAACAACAAAAAACGCAACAAAAGAAACAGCCGCAGCTACAGCCATCACTTGTTTTAACCCCCGCACAAACATCTACCAATGCTTCGATAGATATACTAACACCCAGTGCCTCAGAAACATCGGCAACTACATCAAATGGTCACGAAATTACACTCTTTATTAAGGAAGAAACAGAAGAAGATGCTGATGCTAATTTTACACATCCTTCGATCTCTGTAGTTGATACTGAAATTACTGGTACAAATTCTAATCAAAATCAACATTCAAAACATACAGTACCACATCAAAGTCAGCAAGAACTTATACAAAATACAAGGACTACTGTTGATAATCCTACTTTGTCAGCATCAGTGAACAATTTTCACCGCAGTCTTCTAATTGATTCCGACGATTCTGATTCTGAAATGGATCAAGAATCTTCAGCTGGTATGGATAAAAAACTCAAAAGTGAAGAGAATATCGATGATTATCGCCCTGGTGGATACCATCCAGTTTTCATTGGCGATACTTATGGTCGTAATAATGAATACCTTATTGCACGTAAACTCGGATGGGGTCATTTCTCAACAGTCTGGCTTGCATGGGATGAGAAACATCAGCGTCACGTTGCTATTAAAATTGTACGTTCATCTAGTAATTATACTGAAGCTGCACTTGATGAAATCAAAATATTAGAGAAAGTTGCATCCGAGAATGAAAATCATGAAGGGAAGAAACATATTGTTCAATTACTTGATCATTTCCTACATGAAGGTCCAAATGGTACTCATGTTTGTATGGTATTTGAAGTTTTAGGCGAAAATATGCTCAATTTATTATTACGTTATAAAGAATTTCAAGCAGCTCGTCAAAAGGAAATTGGTGATATATTGGAAAAGGACACAAAAAATCCTCAAAACTGTAAAGATGATAAAAACCTGGAAGTTCATATCAATAATCTTACTGATCTACAAATTCTGAGTGAGAGTTATGGCGGTTTACCATTGACTCTTGTCAAACAAATTTCTAAACAAATATTACTTGCCTTAGATTATCTTCATAGAGAATGCGGTATTATTCATACCGATATTAAACCTGAAAATATTTTGGTTGAAATTCACGATGTTGAAAAATTGGTTGAACTGCTTGAATTTGAGCGTCGTAGTAAGAAACTAGAGAAACTACTGCGTAAACGTGAAAAGGATCATTCTCACTCAGTTTCTATGCATCCTGATAGATTTGCATCATTGTCAACATCATCTTCAAATAGTGCTACACCGGTAACACCTCATCAATATCATTCATTATCTCGAAGTATTTCAACTCATCATTCATTTATACCCCATAATCATAGCATTCACAGCATAAATCATAGTATACACAATTCTTCAAGCAATAACAATCTCAGTGGTAGTATAGGAAAGAGTGGTGGCGCTCTTTCAAGGAAAAACTCAATACCAGTGAGACCTAGTAAACCACTTACTTCACCAGTTGAAACTTCAAGTGTTAATAATTTTTTCCGATCATTCTCCTTTTCACAACATCGGACGCCATCATTTTCATCAAACTTAGCGAATTATGTGACAACTCCAGTTAGTGATAGTATCAATACGAACTCACCATTAATGGATAGATCAATCGATGAAGCAGAAGTCGAGGATGATCATGATGAACTTAACCATGAAAAAAGACCAGTTCTTCCAGAATTTCAATCATCATCTACCCTTATGGTCATTCCACCATCTCAGATACCACCTAATTCAGGTAGCGATAATGAAGATGATGAGTACGTAGATGCTATTCCTCTCCCCTCTGCTTCTGAAATGAGTTTCTCTAGGAAGAACTCATCTCTTCATAGTCTGAAAACTATCCCAAGTGAACCCGAAGAGATCACTTCTTGGCAGCCACCAGTATCATCCTCATCATTCACAGCAGTTCCATTTCCTGCACCGTCTGTTGAAGCCAAGAGTGATACTTATAAACCTGTTCTCACACTAGACACTTCCCTTGAACCTGACCGTAATCTTTCAGCATCACAAAATTCTGTTCTATCCGAATTTGAGGAGATTATAAGTATTAAAATTGCTGATTTAGGTAATGCATGTTGGTATAACAAACATTATACTTCAGATATCCAAACACGACAATACAGGGCACCCGAGGTTATACTTGGTGGTGATTGGGGGTGCTCAACTGATTTGTGGTCAACTGCTTGTTTAATCTTTGAGTTAATTACAAGTGATTATTTATTTGATGCAAAGGGAGCTGCAAGCTATACACGTGACGATGATCATTTAGCACAAATTGTTGAGTTACTTCAGTGCTGGCCACAGAAGGATTATTTGCGGACATGCAAACGTTGGAGGGAGTTTTTCGATCGTAATGGCCAGAATTTTAAACGAATTGGGAAATTAAAGATTTGGCCACTCAAAATGGTTCTCATTGATGAATATAAAATGTCAGATGAACTTTCAGAAGAGGTCAGTAGTTTCCTATTAGCAATGTTAGATTTTGATCCACGCAAAAGGGTAGATGCAGGCAGTATGTGCGCTCATCCATGGATAAGAGATGTTGCTGGTGGTAATAGCATTGGACGGAAATTTGGTTTACACGGGGAGGACATTAAAGGTTACTACGAAGAGTGGGAAACTTAGCATCATGTGTAATACTAAAGTGTTTTAAAATAAATATATATGGAAAATATTTTATGTATAAGTAATGAGGGAGTAAGACGGGAGTAGTTTTGATGAAAGAATAATGTAGATTGTTTTGATATAATTTATGGAAAGAATTAATAGTTAATTCATTTACTACCCCAGCCAAATAAATCAAGATAGTTCTTTGGAGAATTAACATAATCTCTCAATTTCAATACTTCTTCCTTACCGTAAACAGTTCTGTTCTTTGCCTGAGAAGATGCGAGAATATGTGGCTTAACATATTTATATAACCAGTCAGCTAGTTCATCAGGTACGATACCTAAATCGGAGTATGTGAGAGCAGTAGGATCAATCTTTTGGTGAATTGTTGACCGTCTGTATGTATCATAATTGAAGGATTCCATTAATGGATTTAATTTTTCGTTTAAGTAAGTCCATGCTTGAACAACAATCTCAGGTGCTGGCATATCATAACCTGAAGCTGCTGGGAAGAAACCGTATTGATTCAAGTGAATCATATATTTCAGCATTTCTCTTAATTCTGCCTTTGAGTATCTTTCATTACCATATAATTCATATGTTTTACCACTCGTTGAATCATCATAGACAATTTTTTCTAAAGCTTGAGCAACTTGTTCAACGTGAGTTGGATAAACTTCTTGTCTATAGATAATGTTACCACCAAAGACCTTCAAAGTAAGCATTTCATTGAGGAATCTAGAGTTTCTACCATACATTGGAGATGGTCTAACAATGGTTGCATCAGGGTAGTGTTCTCTAACAACTTGTTCGGCTATACCCTTGGTTGCAAAGAATTCAGAAGGAGAGTTTGGATCTGCATTATAAGAAGAAACTTGAACAAATCTATCAACACCATAATCTTTTGCAATCTTTGCAATTCTGTTGGAACCTTCAATGTTTGCATCTGCCATTGTAAAATTCTTTGTGTTTAAATGAGAACCAAGCAAATTAATAACAACATCAGAATGAGCAACAGACTCTTCAATAGATTTTAAATTTCTGATATCAAATTCATGGAAGTTAACAACACCTAAATCACCATTGACTTTTAAATGTCTCTTAGATCTACCATTTCTGAATGGTGCAATAACTAAAGTACCATGCTTTGCTAACTTTGAGGTTAAAATTTTACCGAGAAAACCAGTACCACCAAAAATGGAGACCTGGTAACCGGTTCTAGAATGACGACCACCTAGACCTTGCGCAATTTTAGTCTTACCTGTCTTTGTAATATTGATATCACTTTCGAGTGGGAAACGGTAGACATTTCTAGTCTGTTGGACTTGATTAATAACCTTTGATGCGTTTGCTGCAAGCTTAGACTTGTTAACGGACAACATAGTGTTCTGCGGTTATAAATAGAAAAAGCTTGTGTCTGTGTACAACTTTCACGTAAGACCTCTTCTGACAATAAACCTTTAAACCAATCGTAGGTCTTTCATTTGGCGGATGAAGCGAAAAAGTGGGTGCGAGAGGTGATTAATCTCATACTGTCCCAAACACCCGTACACCAGAACGTTTCTCTTAGATTTTCACTGGAGGCTTGGTCCTTCCCGAGGAAACGGTCCTTAGCAGGTTTGTGTATAAACCACACAGAGATGATCAACTTGGACACCAGTGTGGGACAACCGATACAGGACGGCGGTAATGAATCAGGTGCTTTTTCTTGTTGCAGCGATTGCACTGGTGACAACGTCACCGCTTAACGTTGGCACTCAACCAATCCAGACTGCCGTGGGGCTTTCTCTTTTTGGGTATACGTGTGTGAATTATTTGGTACCGAAAACAGGTGCTAGCTTCATCAAGATTGGTCTTTTCGGGAAAGACATGTCCAAAGTGGGGCGCCCGGTGATACCAGAATCGATGGGTGTTATTCCTGCTATAACGTACCTTTTTGTCATGTTTTTCTTTGTTCCATTTCTTTTTCAAAAGGAAGATAATGTGAACAGTTTGTTCTCCGGGAACAAACTTGCCTCGTATTTAGGATCCATGCTCTGTCTTGAATCAATGGTTTTGTTAGGATTGATGGATGATCTGTTTGACATACGTTGGAGACACAAATTCTTCTTACCTGCTATAGCCTCTATTCCGTTACTTATAGTGTACCAATTTGAATTTAATCAAACTGCCGTTTTGTTACCAAAATTTCTTGCATCAAGATCAATCGATTTAGGCGTGTTTTATTACTTTTATATGGCGGCAGTGGCTATCTTTTGTCCTAACTCTATTAATATCTTAGCCGGAATCAATGGATTGGAAGTTGGTCAAACTATCGTTATTGCCGTTCTTTTGATCTTGAACGATCTTTATTACATCATTGGATATTTATTTGATAATAACTTACTTCATACTGCATTCAAGATCCATTTACTTTCACTTTGTTTTTTGATTCCATTTCTTGGAGTGGCAATTGGACTTTTCAAATTCAACAAATATCCTTCTAAAGTTTTCGTTGGTGATACATGGTGTTATTTCTCGGGTATGGTATTTGCTGTCGTTGGTATTTCTGGACATTTTGCCAAAACTTTGATGTTATTCTTTCTTCCACAAATACTAAATTTCATCTATTCTGCACCTCAACTATTTGGCATCGTTCCATGCCCTAGGCACAGGCTTCCAAAATTCAATGAGAAAGATTCCCTTCTGTACAATTCTTACACAGAATTCTATGATCCACTGAATCCCAAGGAAGATGTCGAACCGATTTCTGTTGGAGTTGCTAAATGTTTTACGCTTTTAGAGAAATTTAACTTGATTAAATTAGAGAGGAACGATAAAGGTACCATTATTCGTAGTTCAAACTTGACACTTATTAATCTTTTCATTATTTGGACGGGACCAATAAATGAAGGATCTTTATGTTCACTGATAATGATGACTCAATTTGCTGTTGGGTTTACAATGCTAGTCTTGAGACACTCATTGGCGCCTATCATTTTTGGATTTGATAACTCTTGGAGTATGCTAAATAGGTTTTATCTATAGTTACAAAGTTTTTGTGAATATATATTATAATGCATTTAATTTATACAATGATTTTGGTATTATCATAAATTTTTCTCCTGGATGAATTTGTTTCTTTGTTCAATCAATTCATCAGCAATTTTCTGAATTTCAACATTCTTGATTACATTTCTACAAGAATAAAATTCATTCATTTTGCAAGTATGTAACCTTTCATACTCAAATGTTTGACACAACAGTTCAAACTTATCAATATCTTTAACAATAGTTGCTTCTAAATTTCTTTGTAATTCGTAATCAATCCAAAGTTCTTTAATTTTAGTTGCACATTCAACAGAATAATTGCTGATTATATCACAAATATAAAGTATAGCCTTATATTCACGTTTACTCTTTTCAACTTTATCAATGTTTGCATCATGTGGAACAATATCACCAACCAAACTTTCTGCCATGTCATGAACCAATGCAATTTCAGTACATTTGGATTTATTGGGTTGTTGATCTACAGGCCATTGACTTTCATCTAACACCATTGTCATAATAGACATTCGGTACATATGATCTGAAATAGATTCTGGATCAGGAATACCCATGTTGATCCATCCTGTACGTCTTTGTTGTTTTAACAATGAAATAAGTTGGAAAAAAAAGTTGATTTGGGTATACCTATTAGATGGGTGATTATTCTTGATGTAAGAAAGAACGTCAGCTGGTATATTAGATTCTGGATCCCAAGTAGTTTCTGCAGATAGTTCAGAAGGCATTTTTATCTTCTATGGCTATTTTGATGGGACGGTTGACAATTCAATAGAAATATTTGATATGATTCATAAAATCAAGATCATTGTTAGTGTTTACAATTTTCTCGTTACGTCAAAAAACTGAAGAATTTTTCAGGACATGAGCACATGCATGTGCATGCATCAAATGCCGACTCACACATGTGCATGAGATTACAAATTCGTAGGAGCTAATAAACTTTATTAAATTTGGTTCTGTTATTTATAAGTGAAAACTACAATTATAAGTAAAGGGAGATGCAGAATTAAGCGATTAATTCAACGACACCACCAGCTGCTCTGATCTTTTCTTCAGCTAACTTGGAGACGTATCTAGCCTTGACAATGACTGGAACATCTGGAAGTCTACCCTTACCTAAGACCTTACCGTAACCGGAAGCTAAAGTGTCAATGACGACAGCAGCATCCTTGTTAGAGGAAGCAATCTTTTCGTCCTTGTTTTCAACTAAAGACCATAATTTGTCTAAGTTGATGACTGGCTTCCAGAAGTGGTTTCTTTGCTTGTGGAAGTATCTCATACCAACCTTACCGAAGTAACCTGGGTGGAACTTATCTAAGTTGGTTCTGTGGTGATGTTGACCACCGGCCATACCTCTACCACCCGGGTGCTTTCTGTGCTTACCAACTCTACCGTTACCAGCTGTAATAAAATAAATGGGGTAATAATGTTAGTAAACTGTTGCTAGAAAAACTGAAACATATTGCATAAAATTAGTGAAATGTTGTGTACTGTACGAATTGTATTGATGTTTTTCTTCTTTTAGTTAGTTGTGGTTAAATCAGTATTGAAATTCAATAACATAGATCATGATAATTCTCTCTATTGTATACTCCTTTTCAACATTTCATATTACTACAGTTGTTCATTCGTGTCACTTGATTGAAATACACTTTTCAGTAATCTTCTACACATTAATGCTTCATTATGATGAATCTGACGATTGAATAGTTGTACATACCGGAAACGTGACCTCTGTGCTTTCTAGTTTTAGTTAATCTGGTAGGCATTGTGCTTGTGTCTTAACTTGGCTAAAGTATGTAACACTCTACCAGCTGTCTTCATCTATCATTTTTCCTATAGCATACTGAAAATTCCCACACTATTGCGGAGCTGTGACGCGCACCGTGGGAAGCAAAAGCGACGCAACACAGCTGTGAGGTGCGAGGGTGTCTGCTGGGCTGCGACTGTGTTTTCCCGAAGGGGGCAAAAACAGATTATCTGCGGAAAAAACCCTCCCACCACGCACGTGACTATTTTCCATGTCAACCCTGGAAGTCTTGTTAACCGTATTCACTTGTTAACTTGGTATTACTGATCTACAAGTTACAGATGTTGCTCTAGTCAAGACGGGTCCCCCACACTTCTTCGTATGTGCGACAGCCCTTCGTTTCAGGAACAAAGTAATGCACGAATCCTGCAAAGGTAATGCACACAGAGGCAAAGATCAGATACACCCATCCTCCAATAAGGTTATTTAACACGGGGAACATAGTACCAACAACAAATACACTGATCCAATTGCAATCTGTAGCCCAACTCTGTGCAACGTCTTTCACTTCCGACTGAGAAACCTCGCCGATAATCATGAAAGGAATTGGCCCACATCCAATGGCAAATGACCCAACGTACGTAAATATCGATGTAACAGTGAGTACGGTGCTGTTACCCAACACACCAACAGTCAGAACTAACAATGAACCAGTCATTGCCAACAACGATAAAATCAATAGAGGTTTCCTTCCTGCTCTGTCAAGGAATAAAGAGGAGAGACCAGTAATTATGGTATTACCAAGAGAAATAAGTACATTGGTCAAAACAGAGTGCTGTGGGAAAACCTTGCTGATTATATCTACACCATAAAAAATGACAGAATTGATACCTGCAAACTGCTGACCAAACATCATAAAAGTTGCAATCACTCTAGAGTTGAAATAGTTTTTGTCGGTAAGATAGTACCAAAAACCCATATGCTTTAAATGTGGGTTACTCTCAATCAATGTTGTATGTAATTGATTTTCACTCTTCCAAATCTCAACTTCATCAGAAACATCCTCTGTATTTCTAAGTTTGCTTAATAATTCAATACCAAGCCTCTCATCCTTTTGCTGACTTCTAATGATTATCCACTTTGGACTTTCCATTAGCAGGCAGTACACTCCGGCAATATTGATCAAACCAGTAATCCATCCAAAATGTAATATCTTCCTCCATTGATTATTTTCATTCCAAAAAATCGCCAAAACTTGGGTAAGTAGTATACCAAGATTAACACTGATCTGAGTCATACTTCCTAAGATACCACGTAATTCGATTGGTGCAATGTCATTCACATACACAGGAACATAAACAATGGCTAATCCGGCACCTAAACCACTGAAAAATCTTCCAATTAGCATGGCAGAGTATGTGTATGCCTTACTTTCAATAAATGAGCCGAAAATGTAGAACATTGAGGTACATAAGAAACTTGTCCTCAATCCCTTTCTTGTAGAAATATATGATGCAAAAGTTGATGATACAAGTCCTCCAATTGAAAATATTGCGGTGATCAATCCTAACTGCGATTGAGACAACTGTAGTACATGTCTGATCAACTTAGCTGGTGCGTTAAGTTCTGCCATGTGGTATCCATACTGAATTGATGCAAGGCAGCAAATACCGACATTAATTAGAAGTGGTAAATTCCATGGGGATACCTTCCCGGTTCCTACTAATGGTGTTGAAGAATTTGGTCTCATGATTGGGTTAAAGAAAGATAAAATGATAATATTGATTTTGATTACATGTGGGGTCAAATTTAAAATTGTCCAAAAAGAGTAATTTCAAAATTCATTTCATGCCTCAATTTCGGAAGCTAGACATAGTTTGCATACTCAAGTCATAGAAGACAGCTTTAAACTTCCATATTAGGTTAAATAGTTACAAATGTCAACTATAAATCCAGATGATCTCGATACAAAAAATCTAAATGCACAGAATAATGCAGAACATGTACAAGAAATATATTCAGATCTTCGAAAATTGCACGAAGAAAGTTATAATGCACGTCTAGGATTGCCATCACCTGCTAGAATAGCGCTTTTCTCAATAGGTGGTGCATTCATTGGCGGTTTGGGTGGCATGCTTGGTGGATGGACTGATGCATCACTCAAATACTTGGCTGCAAACTCTCACAGATTACCAACAAGCTATAATGGATGGTTTTTCTACCATAAACGTAAGACTTATTATTGTACAAAAAATGCTATGGGTAATGCATTCAGGAATGGTATTAAAATTGGTGGATTTGTTGGAGTTATATTTTCTATTGAAGCTTTGATGGATAAAGTAAGAGGACAAGTAGATTTTGTCAATACTATGACAGCAATTTTGTTACCTGGTTTTGCATACTCTTGGTACAATAATATGACAAGAGTTCAGGCAAAGGAGCTTATTAATAAAGGTGGTAAAGTTGGTCTTATATTTGGATTATCGCAAGATGCTTTACAATTTTTCAGAGGTGTTGATGTCTGGTACTTGAGCCAATGGTTTGGAATAAAACCAATGAAATTGACTGATAGACTAAGAAAATACGCCAACGAAAAGAACTTAAACTAAGCTCCTCTCCCTTTACATAATTCAACTTTTAATTGTACATAGCTCTCGAAATTAATCTGATTCGTATACATTATCATCATCACTATCTTCAAGATCTGGTACTGGGTAGTTCAATATTACGGCGATACCAGTAAGTTGATCAAGCTGTTTCCCTATATCATGTAAACTTGAAAATTCAGAAACTTCACCACCATCTGCCTTGACATGCTCTACTAAGTTCACATAATGCCTACGTTTGTTAACGTCATCGTTTTTGAAAAGTGTATCAGTGATTAATAAATACTTGATCGCACCACCGAGTTCAAGAGCTTTTTCAACTTCTTTCTCACCATAAAATGCTCTGTAATCATCATTATTTAAATGTTTAGAGAATTCGTCAAATAATACAACGTTTCGTTGAACCTTGGTGTCAGCAAGTTGCTTTTTCACTGCATCAGTCTTCAAAACTTCTTCTAATCCTTGTAAGTATCCAGTACTTGAGTTTGCTAACAGAAACTTCGACTTACATCTAATCAATTCTTTATCTCCAGTTTTTTCAAGCTCTTCAAAAATAATCTCCTCTAACTGTTTAGCTAGAGTACCAGGACTTGCAATAATAACTGCTTTCAACTTTATCAAGTCTAAATTCCGAATTGCTGCTAATGCTGTGTTTGTCAAAAACGTCATCAATGCCTTGTCATGAGCGGATGAATCACCTCTCCTTTTCTTGGGTATGCTTTTCTCAATTTTATTTCTCAAAATAGTCATTGAATCAGAAATCAAACAAGTATGGGAAACACCTTCTTCTAATACAATTGCACCAACTTCAGCTTTTTGCTCTAAATTGGTAGCAGAGTCAATTATCTCGTCATCGTGTGCATCCCAATTATCTTTGTGAATCTTTATTTGTTCTCTTATCATTACTGTTGCTGTATGATGAGACCCCAGAGGAACTTCATCTAATGCATTCATTGTTGTACCCTTAATTCGCAATTCTCTTTCAGAAGCAACAAAAGTTGATTCAATAACATTCAATGTCAATTTCACGAGTTTACGTTGAGATGGTGCACCTGGTATAGGAACACCGTTTGAACCAACCGGCTTTATACTTCTGTACGTTTTCAAAGTGATGGCATCACTTTTAGTAATCAGATTGTAAAGAGTCCAAAGATCATCAGCATCCTCAGGGACCACAGCAACAGTTCCTCCCTTTTTATCGATAATTTTCGAAATTAACTTCATTTCAGTTTTGAAGGATTAAAAAAAAAATTACTAAAACTACATGCATGGGCCTATCAAAAATGTACGATTTGTGAAATTTAAATTGTGCATCGAAATTTGACAAATTTTTGAGAGGCCCGGAATTTGTAATAGTATGATTTAAATTTGATAATTTATACATTCTACGTTATGTAATTGCAATTTGCTTGAAATTATAATCAATATTTATATATGTTAATAAAGGTTACCTAAGTTGGATTATTGCATCTATAAATTAACGAACCTCAGCGCCAACAATGGAGGAACATTTACATATTTCACCCTTTCCATTGACAAGCTTAGCATCTGGTTTACCATCTTCTTTGTAAACAACAGTAAAGTCTTCTAATGTAGTGAAATGTGGTTGAACGGTTTCCCAAATCTTCTTCTTTGGATTCAAAACCTTCTCTGGGGTACCATCGAAACCTTCAAAGAAAAGTTTCTCACCTGGTTTAGAACCTGCTGGTGGATTAACAAATTCAACTTTACCCTCTGCATTAACTGCACATAAAACCATACCTGCAGATTTTATACCCCTCATTGAAACTGGTTTTAAGTTTGCAATAACAACCACATACCTTTCTTGCATCTCCTCTAATGAAAAGTGATTGACTAAACCAGAACAAATAGTTCTTGGTCCATCTTCGTCACCCATTTGCATTGTTGAAACATATAACGAATCTGCATCTGGATGTTTGATTGCCTTTTCAATAAAACCAACCCTGATATCAATCATAGATGGGTTTGGTGGTACTTGTGCTGCTGCCGCCTTGGCTTGCGCTTCAGCATGAGCCTTTGCCTTTGCAGCTTTCTTTGCTTCTTTTGCAGCCTTTGCTGCTGCTATCTCTTCTGGAGTAGTTGGTTTGCCCCTTGGTGCTTGCGACTTCTTTCCATTCTTAGCTGCCACTTCTTCTTCTTTTGTTGACTTTTCAGTTTCTGCTGCTGGAGCTGTTGCTTCACCCTTCTTCTTTGGTTTTTCCTTGATTTCTCTTGGCAATTCGATGGATAAATCGATAGCCAACTTTTCGGACACTAACCCTTCAACAGTATTTTGTAGCAAATCAATCCATCTTAAAATGTGTCTGTGACTTGCAACATCTGATACAGAAGTCCATTTCGAAGCTAATGGAAAGACTGATTTGAAAATGGTCTCATCAACTTCTGTCTTGTCGGTACCTGCAATGTAAGTTGACGTTTTGAGTGTTTCATTTAGTTCTGCAATATGATCTGCAATGTGAGGAGCAAGAGCAGTCCATTGTGCAACTTGTGCTTGTTGTTCTGGAGATAAAGACATGTTTGTATAGTTAGTTAGATGCAATTGTTCCTATACTTCTTCCCACTGTCTCTAATTGATCACCACATTCGAAAATCTCGTCCGAAGACAATTTTTTTCAAACTTCGAGGTTTTGCTTGCGTAAGCAAATCAACAACGTACAAAGTCATTATATTCAGTTCCTACAACAAGGAGAAAGTATTTAGTTCCTCTCCACTGTCATACAAACCTATAATTAACATTCAATGATACAAATGAACTGCGTGCACATATAAATGTTTAGACTGCGAATATTCACTACAGAATCATTTCATTGTCTATTCAGCTTTAGAACGCTTCTTTGATGCAACTTTAGCTTTAGCCTGCTTTTTCTTTTCCATGTACTTTTGGAAATTATCATTTTTCTTCGTTTCAAGAGATTTTTCAGGAAGAGGTTTTTTGCCACCTTTTCTTTTATCCGTAACATGACGATCATTGTTGTCATTATCAGGATCGTTAATCTTTTTGCCACTCCATTTCTGTGACTTCTTTCCTGAACTATTTAAAGAGCCCCCAACAAACAGGTAGTGTTCTTCGAGAAGTCTATATCTTTTAGGGTTCTTCTCCAACATCCTTGCCCAACCTTCTATTTGCTCATCTGTCCAGCCGGTCTCTTGTTTGAGATGCTCTCTCTGAGGGGACTTTCTATTTCCACGTTGAAATAATTCCGGAGACGATTGGTATATACCGAAAATTTTATACTCCACTTGCATCATCTTATCGGGTAAGTTGGAATCTATAGATGGTGTTAATGGTTCACCGTCATCTACCGCTCTAATTTTATTAGATCCGGTCTCATTTTCAAGGTACGTGTCATCAGGTTCATCTTCATCAGCTTGGTACAAAAGAGCCAAAGATCTCTCTAATATTTTCTTTTTATAATCCTCGTCTATATCATCCATACTTTGTTTATCAATGGACTTGCCCATTTGAACCTCATAAACTTTGTCGTTATCAATGAACTCAAACTTGTTCCCTGGAAGTTTACCAGAACCTTTGATTCTACTTTTGGATTGCTTAACTTTCATCCTCTCATCATAATCTTTCACTGTTGTTATATCATCCAGGTTTATCTCTAGCATCTTATTGATGACATCTCCAACATCGTGCTTAGTTTCCAGCAGCAATGTCTTTACCTGTCCCGTTGATAGTTGAGGAAACATTTCAAGAACACTCTGAATCTTAACATTGTCAAATTTCACTTCACTCTTAGGCTTTATTTCTTTGGAGAATAAAGTGAGTAGCATTTCCTTCAAATCTGGATTTAGATCATTAAATTTTTTCGATAAAATAATGTTTGCTAACACCGGCATTTGCTTGAGCTTCAGCAAGGTATTAGCTTCTAATCTATCTTTCAAAAGCCTCACAATTTTAGAGCTTGAAAGAGAACACAATGATATTAACATCACTTGAGTTGAAGTCTTTGAGTTGAGACCTTCCCCTCCTGCGTATAATTCATTCAAAATTTGTATCCAGTGACAATCAACAAACTTCTCTGAAAAATCTGAAAGATTGGTATCACCTTTATTTACCTTGATGTGCCTGAAATTCTTATTCTTTTGAGATTGATCACTATCCAAACTTTTCTTTGTACGTTGGCCTAATAAAGAATATAAAATCTCTGTATCTTCCTGTCTCCATTTCCCACTTGCAATTAATTTACCCAAGTGATCCTGCAAAGAACGAATTAGACTTACATCATCACTTTTTGAGGTATAGTTAGATTTTACTGTTCCTTCAACAAGTTTTCGAATAGTTGGTATAGTAACAAATGCCTGATTTATACCTTGAACGGAATACTTATTGGCCATCGTAATGTAAACTTTACAAAATTCCCATATTGAAGCACCTGTTATTTTCAAATTAACAAGATTAATCTCTTTAATGTAAGTAAATACCGCTAGTTTAAGCAGATGTTGATTTTTTCTAATATTAGGGTTGATCGCTCCTAGAGAAAACACTTGAGTTGATTCTAAAGACGATTCATGGAGAAACGACAAAATAAAATCATGAAGTTGGTTGATTGTTTTTGGAGATAAAAGATAAGGTGCCGTATTTATCCCTTTACCCTTCTTTGGGTGAGAATATGGAATAAACGCAATTAATTTCTTGAATAATACGATATAATCCGAAAGAAGATACTCCCAAATGACAGGGTCCTTATCGATCAACGATGAGCGTAACTTGAACGGTGGAAAGGTAGGAATTGGTATGGAAATCAATTTTCCACTCTCAGAGACAGTAGATTCTTCTCCCACCATGTATGGTTGCCTTTACCACGTAAGAATTGATGTTGTTCATTAGACAACCAACAACTTTTCGCTTCGGCATGCAAAAAGTGGAATTCCAACATGCATTATAAGATCTAACTTTTCGTGATCTGAACGTCTAAAGTAAAGCTATAAACATATATACTCTATTTAAAGCAGCTATAATTATCCTTCATTATAATAACTGTACTAATAATGAAGAATCCAGGATTAGAAAAAAATTCGCAATAGTTCAAGGATACCAGATCCTATAAGAAGAAAGCAAAGCAGACCAATCAGCCACTTTGGGAGGTTAATTGACTTTTGGTTGATATCTTTCTTAACTTTTTTCTTTTCTCCTGTTCTCACTTTCTTCACGTCCCTAGCAAACTTTTCATTTGCTCTTCTCTGATGGAATGTTTGAACTGCCTACAGGAAAAAAGACGAATTGTTAGTAAACTGTCGGCAATTTGCATTTCATTTGTAAACTCTTTTTCTTATTGTTAGTTTATTTATCAATCATACCATTATGCTTGCTAGTGAAAGTTCGGTTAAGTTCGGTTTGTTGTAAGAAAAGTTCAAATACAACAAAGAAGACACGTTTACGGAAACCGTGAAGTTCGAATTCGAGAATCTGAAAATATGAATCCTCTTAACATTAACTTTCTGAAACATTAAACAATCAATATGCAAGCAAGTGAAGTAGTTTGATTCAAGTGTCTGTTGGTCAAATCTAGCAATAATGTTTTAGTCTATACTAAGAAACGAAGATCTTGGTCATGGTACTACTCCACGATTCAATCGATCCAGGTTTTAACTTTTATGCAACATCTTGCTATTGAAAGTGAGCGGACCGTTCTTATGCCTACTATTTGAGGTAGAGAACAGAAGGTCTTAGATGACCCAAAAGATAAAAAAATACTGTTATACGGCTTATTTTGTGATTGCAACGAAACATCACTTGGGAATCTGTTCCGACAGAAATTGGTCACCAAACATAGTTCTACTGTAGCAACACGCTTATGAATTTCCAATATGTTGAAAGGATTATTGACAAGCTCCAGAGTTGAGCAATTAATTGGTATTAAACTGTCAGTATCATGCCCTTTGAAAGACAATTGCAGATACATCGACGTCCATGGCTACTCGTTCTTTGTGTACAGTGGAAACCGCTTTAACAACAAGAATGGATCAAGTTTTGACACTATGCCTTTCCCATTCAGCTCATAGCATATTTTATCAAGTGATATCATTTAGGGTAATAATTTGTCATTACATATTAAAATCATTGTTGTCTTTGTGACTCCACCGAATCACTTGCATCTTCTTGATAAGATCATAATCAAGATTCGGGGACTACTAATCAAAAATGCTTTAAAATTAACTCTTAAACTTTCGAATCATGCGGTCCATCAAAAAAAGCTCGAATACACTCTTTTCACATTACCTTTGCTACCACAAATATATTACTTTTCCGTCCATACTTGAGTGTTTTTATTAGTGTCTCTTTACTTAGTTCCTTATAGCACCAGTACCTTCTCTGATGGGAAGCCAAAAATTGGTTGTCAATGTATTTATTTTTTCAATTGCTTAACTTTTTTTAACATTACTCAGATCAGCATCGTGACCTATTCAGTTTAACAATTCTAGCATCTTTATTCAATAGCCAAATGTTTACATTGAAAATTATTCAACCCTGTCTGAAAAACATTTTAGATTAATAAGATATTTTCCCGTCCTTTTGGATAAAAGGTCATAGAACTTGTTGATTAAATCTGTCTTTTGTTTGGCCTTCAAGTTGGCCCTCAAGTGAAAGACAATTATTATTTCAACAAGCTCAAGTAATAAAAAGGATGCATTAGGGATTGTTTTCAAAACACACTATGTAGTCACTTTTTAATTGTTAAGTTTGGAAGTACTGTTTTCAACGACAATGAAATAAAAACCCTCCTTACCTGATGTCTTTGGTGTTTTCTTTCTACTGTTAATGTGCCTTTTCCTTTTCCTTGATTTATTGAGTTGTCTGTTTGACAAAGAAATTGGACTGGATACCTATCGTTTGGAAAGCACCTCTAAAATTTTAATAGCTACATGCTACAGATTTGAATAGTATTTTCATAGTTTTGTGAAAGTCTTATTCTCAAGTTTGTGACCACTTTCCTCAGTTGTTATTACTCTCATAACTGCCCTTAGCGGTATTGATTTACCTTACCAATATTACAGGAACTTTTCTTACGCTTTCTAATTATGGCATAAACTGTAAATTCGTATTCTGGATTGCCTGTATTTCAATGTCTGTATTTCAATATTCTTTAGTCTTCTAATGCAAATAATGCTTACGACTTTCAGTTAATAGCGGTTGTTGATTATTTTTGGGCCAAGTCTAGTTCTGATCTGGTGTTGTTCATCACTAGACCCGATGTTTACATATTTATATGACAAATACAAAGCTCATTACTTGTTGTATCTAACCAATTCTTTACAAAATAATGCATCTGCGTTGAAACTTACATGCAAATTCTTTGCAATCAATTAAATCCTTTAAATTATTCTACCTTCACTATCACCCTAATGATTTGTAAAAAATTATGTATGATACTTAAAAGAGATCTGTATCAAGCCCAACACATTGCAGTCGATTTTGGACAAACATGCATAATAAATTTCAGTAGTTGATCCAGTTCGCTAAACAATTTCTAGATCTGACGAGTGTTGGATCCATCCTTCAACTATGACATGCATAGATGCTAGGAGCCAGAAACGAATATCCAAGAATAGAAAGTAAAGCTCTTTGTATCAATGAGTCATCTAATACAAGTATCTGGTGACTCTCGCAGAGTTGTGCACTATAATCCGGATAAACAGACACTTGATATGATAAAACTTCCAACTAAAATTTCGAATGGTGCTGTTCATCCAATTGAATCTACTACTTTAATATTAACATCTCCACTAGCTGCATTGAGCATTCATCCCCAGTTGCCGGAAGCTATTGCAATACCTTCTAAGTCACAACAGGGTACATTTGTTCCAAGGGGACCTGGCGAAAAATCAGGTGCTTTAGCTGCAACTTCTAAACAGGCAACTAAAACGACATTATCATTGAATCTTTATCGTGGCTACAACAAAGAACTTGTCTTTAATCCTTTGGTATTAGAGTATAAAGCATCATTCGAGGGGAATTTTAATGTTTTACCCTTACCTTGGCTCTTGAGATACTCTCCTTGTGGAAAGTACTTGGCTATACACACAAGGACCGTCAATCCTGTTCATCTTTCATTCAATCAGATCTTGATTTTCGATGTTGTTGATGAATTTACATATCTAACATCAGTAGCACTCAATTTCAATGTGGAAGATTTGGAATGGGTCTTTGACGAAACTTCAATGAGAATTATAGCAGCATGTATTGATGGTCAACTCAGAATATTCACGTTTCTTTCTGAAGAGAGACTACTCAAATTTGAGCAGGAATATAATATATCATCATCTCCACTTTCTTCAATCAGCTATAGAGACTCCTCTAATGTACCAGGACTCTTAATTGGTACTAGAGATGGTAATACTTACATAATGGATCCAAATACTATGATCTGTTCCTACTCTAATTTAGTAGATACTGATCTTCCAGTTTTGTCAGTATCAAAAGGGAATAGAGATATTGATATAATAACGTATGTCAATGAATATGCTCACTTAGTACGAATTGAAGACGGTATTTCCAAAGAACTAAAGCAGATCACCGACTTAAACCCACGCTGGCGTGCTGTGTACTGCACGAATAATAGTACAGTTATTATGCTCAATAAGGAGGGCAAACTCAAATTCTTATCAATGCACCAAACGTTAAAGACTGCAAGCTTAGAAGAAAAGTCGAATACTGATAAAAAGCCAGTGGATTTATTTCATACCTTAGACAAGGAGAAGAAAGTTGGTGGAGAAAATCAATCTGGAAAAAAAAGAAAAAGAGATTATGGAGTGCGACAAGGTGAAGGAGACCGTAACAGAGACCGTAGAGGTGAAAGGGATCGTGACAGTCGTGATAGTCGTGATAGTCGTGATAGTCGTGATAATCGTGATAGTCGTGATAATCGTGATAATCGGGATAGAGATTATAACAGAGATGTTGATTATTGGGGGAAAAGGAGGAGATAAATATTACAAAATGATTATTAAACTGTATAACTAAAGAGCTAAAATGTGGCAATCTTCTCTCATTGCAGTGTAAATCAAGCATGTAAAAATAGAGGCTATATTAATTTGGAGCAGCTTTATCGGGAGTTCCATCCAAATGAATGACTAAATCTTTAAAGGAAGAGGTGCTTAAATTGTTTGCAGCTTCGTATGTCGGAGGTGAGAGAGATCCAACTGTGTGGTACGTAGGAGGAACTTCTTCATCTAATGAAATTCCTACACCTGATCTTTCACTCAAAATCACTTTAAATTGCATTCTCAAAACACGGGCAACACCTGTAGGTATACCTTGCATGTGGTTACTTTGATCTGATTTATTTCCGGTTGTTGGCTCAGGTCCAACCTTTGCATCAAGAAAATCATCCTCCATTAAGCCTATTCTTCTTTCTCCTTCACGAGAAGCAGTCAATGAGGTTGACGTCAACGCTACTTGGCTGGCTCTCATCCTTGCACTATTCCCTGCTGCAATCGCTGCAGCTGAATGTGCCGAATGTGAAGCTTTCAATCTAGCATTTTGATGAATGTAATTGGCACTTGCCATAGTTGGTTGCATCATTTCTTCAGCAACAACAAGTTCAATAATCAGATTATGTGATACATTGATCCCAAGATGGGGGTCATCGATATCTATTGAACAATTTGCATTGTTAATTTCAGTCGGCCCTTGTGTAGCAATAGTCTCTGAATCAATTGTATTCTTCCTTTTGGTTTGATTATTTACAGCCATAGAGACTAAATTCATCAAAGAAACTTCAACAACAAGTTCAATTCGCCCATCTCCAGAGAAGTCAGATTTCCAGCCTGACTTCAGTTCGCCACTTGACAAGGCTCGAATCTCCTCAATATATAAAGGATTTGGTTCCTTTGGAATAGAAGGAATAGGTGTTGTCAATTCAGAATCATGTATATCTTGTTGAGCCGCAAATATTGTAGATTCGTACGGGGACATTAAGAGTTGGTCCATAGAATTGGACGCTATGGGATTTATACTATCAGCCGATGTTACTGGAGATGCAGTATATGACCAATTAGTTGCAGCGGGTACTAGCTGGTTGGTTGACGGTGAGGCCTCATTATTTTCTTCACCTTGGTTTCTTTCATCATTTGGATGTAAGTCAAGAGTGGCATTACCTGTAATACTATTATTGTTGTTGTTTAGCTGTCTCTGCGGTACTTCAAAATAAAAATTGACATTCGGATGTCCTGCAGAACTACTGTTTTTATTAATCTTAGCGGATTTTTTTTGTTTCTTCGTCGTTTCATAAACATCAAGATATTTTGCATTATGAGCTGTACAATGATGTGCTCTAACACAAACGCATTCTTCAAAACGCCAATTTAGTTTGCGCATCTTCCATCTTCGTTTAAATGTTGAAACATGATCAAGTCTGATTTCTAGCGGGAAAGTAGATCGAGGATATGCCACATTCGGAATAACAGCAGTTGCCGTAACATCTGTTGGTGGAAAAATTCTACTGGAGTTTCGGTCTTCTTCCCGTCGTATTGACCTGGAAATTTGAATAGGATGTGAAATATTCACTAAAGTTTGATTTTTGTTTTCTGGATCAAGGTAGACAGCTTTCAATATCAGTTCATATTCAATAGATGTATTCATATTGGAGAGTATAGTTGATGCTGGGACGCAACCTGGAATAACGTAACTAAAAGGACAAGAATGTGTAGAGTCTCTAGCAAATGCAGTTTTCTTTGATAGAACATTCCAACGAGCAAGTTCTACAATTCTTTTAGTACAATTCTTACAACTGTTCAATGTTGCAGAATTTGGAAGAAACGGTTTGCCGTACTTTGTCGTTTGAATGAAAAATACTGTGACGTATTTTAGAATCACATAATCCTTATCTATCTGTGCATCTGTCAATTCTGAAGTTGATTTGATTGGTTCTACATTTTTTGTTGTTCCATTTGTATTCTTTATATCGAGCGTGATGACACCTGAAAAGAACGCACCACTAGAATCTTTAGGTTGACCATAAAATACTATCGGGGGAGATTCAATGTCAACTTTGAATCGAATCGGGCAGTTAGGAATCGGTTTATTGCAGGTTCTGGAATGATAATCATCGTAATCAAAATCAGATACAGTTGTTGTACTCGTTGCACTGGGTTGTAGATATGCGGAAGATGATTTTTTCGACCCTGATAGGGACGAGAACAATTTAGTGAGAGCCATAAGTAAAGTACAGACGTGACTGTAACTTAGTATGTAAGAATGTATTTCTTAATGAAAAGATAGTTCTGGTGAAAATAGTTCTTCGTTATGTATATCAAATTATCTTTTTTGGAACCGATCTTTAATCTTGACTACCAAATCTTGGTGAAAAAAAATTGGATGTGATGCGCAATATGTTTGTTATATTATGCATAAGACAACATTCTTATACAAACTGACTACAATATACTGTTTCCCCAAAGTTGTTTGTACTAAAACTATAGCAAAGAGTATTTGTTTGGTGTAAATCATTAGTTTCGTTTTTTTAATATCTAAAAGTTTTGAGCTACCTGAAAAGATGCAAATAAATCGGCGCACTGGACATTTCTGCTATGCAAACTATAAAGGTCCCAACTGGACTCAAGCAACGATGCAAAACAGAATTTTGAAAATAACATATTCTCATACGATTCAGTAAGATCTAAGCCTGATACGAGTTTATACTATGTTCTGTTCTGGCATAATTTGTTCTGTTCTTCAAAAAGCAATGTTCAAAGTTTCATTTAATTGATCCAAGTGGATCAAGTTCTGTTATGAAAAGTCCCATAAATATCTATATAAGAAGGAGTTCCTGCTATCCACATATACAGTTTTTGTGCTCATATATTCTAAGGTCATATACTGAATCAAACTTCTATTCAAATCTTTCCGATCAATTAGCAATGGCGAGTACAAAGGCATATCTCCAAAACGACTTAAGCTTCATCTCTTTGGAATTTGAAGATGTTAATAATGTTACTAAGAGCGAGGTTAATAAGATAGTCGATATTTTTATTGCTAACAATGTGGCTGATTTGATTATGCACGAACGGATGATTGATAAAAATACTAAAAACGATGTCAATAAGTGTGTCAGTGTGGCTATGATTGACAGGCTCTCCAATAAATCTAAACAAAAGTGAATAATATGTAATTTTTTATAAAACTGAGATGTATTTTTAAGCTTATCCGTTAATCATTTTTCTATATGACATAATGTAGTATGTCCCAATTTACTAATATACATGCATATTATTATTTATATCTATAGATATACTGATTCTTCAATGACTTCAACAATAGTTTCGGGCTCTTTCTCCTCGTCGACTCCAGAAAGTTCTATTTTCTCATTCGTCAATGTTTCATAAATGGTACGTGCTCTAATAGCGTAGTCATAATCAACAGTAGGTTTTTTTGTGTCTTCCATTTGTTTTTGTTGTCTAAGTTTCTTTTTCTCCTTCTTTGTTAAGGCAGGCTCGTCACTTTTCTTTATCTTCGAATCTGTAAGGGTTTCCTCACTGTCTTCATCGTTTTTCTTATCAGCTTCTTCTAAATCTTTCTTAATCTGTTCTTCTGCAGCTTCAACAATTTTATTCCATTCTTCAACGACTTCCTTCATTTCTTTCACTATTCTATCCCTAGAACCACCTTGTACGCTCTGTAAGTATGATATTAAATCCGTTTCGTAATCTTCAGGAATTATCCTTATATTTTTAAGAATCCAATTTTGTTTTTGTTTTGAAAATTTCCAATTTGCATGATCTTTTGAAAACTGTCTCATATAAATCAGTTGATCCTTCACAACATTAGACTCTTTGCGTTCGCTCTTTGGCACCTTCACCCTCTTTGGTGGTTTCTTAGACTTGTTTTCAGTATCATTATCCGTAGCTTCTTCTAATTTTCTCTTCTTTTTGTTCTCACCTTCCTTATCTGCAGAGTCAGTCTTATCCTTTTTACTCTTCTTGGATTTTTTATCTGTCTTTGCGAGCTTTGCATCTGGGTCTAGCCTCTCTGGATTAATTGCGAGTGGATCGTGGCTCACCAAAGCCTTGACCTTCAGTCCGAGTCTCCTCCAAGCTGGTTCTGACATTCAAATATATGTATTTGTTGGGTAACACGGACTATTGCAAAGGAAATGGAAAAAACTTTCCTTAGGATTTGAAAAAAAAACATGTTCCCAATCGGGCTGCTGACGTAAACGACTTCGTTAGATTTTTGTAAGATTTGAAAAAAAAATGGCGCCCACTCGATCGCTTCAGCTTGTTTTGTTTTGAAGTCGGCCATCTATAACGTACGTGTTTGTTGTTGAGGTCGTTTCAAGTGTCAATTCCATCAATAAACACACCTGCACAATGGCTGACGAATCTAAACTTAAAGATATCTTTGCTCTCTTTGACAAGACTGCTTCGAATACTGTTTCCGTTGCAGATCTAGGTGATCTTTTACGTGCTGCAGGTCAGAATCCTTCATTAAAGGAAATTGCAGATTTACAAGAATCTGTTGGTTCTAAAGAACTCACATATGAACAATATAAAAGCATTGTCAATAGAGAAGGAGGATTCAAGGATGCAGGAAAGATTGAAGACTACATCAAAGCATTTCAAGTTTTTGACAAGAACTTGACAGGTTTTATAAGTATCGGTGAGATCAAATACATTTTAACTTCTATTGGTGAGAAACTGACGGAAGATGAGGTTGATGAAATTTTAAAGACTGTACCTCAAACTGAAAACAAAGCTGTCGACTATGCAGAATTTGTCAAGAATATTTTAAGTCAATAAATATGTATAATGGATTCTTGTATTCCCATTATTTTTCATCCAATTATATAGCTATATCATAGTTTTGTACTAAATTTCGTTGCTTTGTCATTAAAATATCTTTCAATTATCAATCGTTAAATACAGATTTATTCAAGTAAGTATTGGTAGGAACGTTGCGATTATCATCATAGGTATACCGAAAACATCACGTTTTAAAGTCCACGTACTGCTTGTTCTTATGCTTTCACCCCGCGGTGTAAGCAGTGTACATTCTGTCATTGTTTCACCAGACATATCACCAAATGCGATTTTAGAGAATATTTTGAAATATTCAACACAGCTTTTATCATCCATTATTTCAACCGCAAATGTTGATTTACCAACAAGATCTTCCTTCGACCATCCAGTGAGAATACAAAATTCATCACCGACATAAGCTATCTGAGAAGTTCGGCGCCATACCATTGTTGGTGTGCCACTAATACCAATGTAAGAGTCATATTCGAGTAATGTTCGTTGAAAGCATTGTTCAGCAAAAATTAAATCATCTTCCTTTAATTTGATCATACCTGCAATAAAGGAAGGTCGATACTCAGCAATACTCTTCGATACTTGCACCAAATTGTCTTTTGAGAATCTGGATTTTAAGTAAAGATTCAAATCATGGTATGGTTTCACGTATGCGAATGGAGATTTAACTTTCTCGTATATTTCACTAGGTTCATGATACATCAGACCGCATTTAGGGCTGTATGGTTCTTCATTTTTCTTTTCTACATCGGTGCTTTCAAACTCTGGTAGAACATCATCAATAATACCAATACTGAAAGAAATGGCGCTTTTTCGATTCCGCTCCTTGAATTGTTGTAAGTTTTTCCTTTTAAACTTGGAAATTTGTTTTAAAACTTCAGGGAAAGTGTGAGTTTTCACTCCATCAATGGTAGACATAGTACCAATAAAATATTGATTAGTGGCAACATCGCATTGAGGTTCATCAGGGTACAAGTCTGTATATTGCAACTTACGTTCGACATTCTCAGTAAGATCACGAATATGTTCTGTCTGAATACCAGAAACGCCCATTTGCAGAGGTAGTAACGGTTTCAAGAAGGGGCTGGTATTGCGGCTCGTTTCATGTGAAGAAATAAGGCTTGGTGAAGAGTCATCGGGGGCCATCAACGGTTGATAGTGCATTATATCAAAGTCATCAGAGTTAGTATGGCTCAATGCGGGACTCTCTTGACGATAACTTGAAACTGAAATTGGGGGGTTCATTGGGGTGGGGAATGTAGTAGCCTGTGATTGTATAGTAGTGTTGAACATTGATTGATCAATAATATTTCCAAGAATAGCGTATTCTGAATCGGCTGCAGATGACATAAAATTGATTTCATCTTTACTTGGAACGTGCAGCTTACCAATGAATCCGTTTGCCATCGTAGCTGATTGAGAGTTGAGAGATCCAATTCTGGCATGTGGCTGTTGTGATTGTGATTGCAGAGTTGGTGGTAGAGGAAGTGGAGATTGTGGAGTCGACAGAGGGTTCGGTAAAGATGGAAAAATAATATTAGGTAATGTATTAAGGTGTGGAAGTGGTGTTTGTTGTGTAGGAACGTAATTGAAATTTGTGTCAGCATTTATATTATCTGTATTGTAAACAGCTGGTAAAGATCTTGATAAAAGCATAGATCGACTTTTAGGTTTTGGTTCCTCTTTTATCTTTTCAATTTCTATTCCTTCAAGGTATTTTTTAACTTTGCGTGGAGCATCAACACAAGTATCAGCAGTACCTTTCTTCACGCATCTCAAACAAGGTCTATTGTCGTCGCATGTAATGTGAGCGTTTCTACAATGCACACAAGCTCTTGAAACTTTTTTTATTGGAGGGCGTCTAGACTTTTTTGGTTTCTCTATTTTCATACCAGTGGAAACTGCCTTTGCATCTGTAACCATTGTTGTTCTTTGTTAAAATAAATCAAATCCAAAGTGAACTTTGAGCGCTCAAAGCGGAGAAAAAATAGGGTTTGAGGATATCGACCCGAAGTTGGAATTTTTAAATTTCAACAAGAACAGAGCATAAAAAAATAAAAAAATTCGATACTTTTTTAAGGTAATTATGATTAATTTCATAGATAATTATGAAAACATGAAATTTTGTTTTTCCCTAAACATGATTTCGGATAACTCATACTATGCGATACCGAAATTAAAGCTTTTACAAAAAAATTGAGCCTCCGTGTCACGTGCCTTTTGGGCTTTGCGTAATAACTGCCACTTTTAAAACCAACAGTTTCCGATATAGTGTAACGGCTATCACGGTCCGCTTTCACCGGGCAAACCCGGGTTCGACTCCCGGTATCGGAACTTCTTCTTAAGCCTGGTTAGCTCAATCGGTAGAGCGTTTGACTCTTAAGTTTACACTAAGGAATTAGTGCAATCAAAAGGCTGCGGGTTCGAGCCCCGCATCGGGCTTAATTTTTTTTTGGTTATATTCTTTAATATAAAAAACCCAGATAAAATTTCATTATAAATTAATCAAAGAAATTCTAAGATAAGCTGTATTGATTATCAGTTGAGACTTGCGGTTGCCAATTAAGCTCAAAGGCACTTTCATCATCATCAGAATGATTTTCAATATGATCACTCTTTGAAAAAGTTGACGCAACAGATGTTGCTTTAACGTTGGTGTTATTTGCGGAGCTGGTAGTAGTAACTGGTTCCTTAATTACACGAGGACATACATGGTCGTTATTAGCCAATGTAGTACCCTTTTGAACGAGTCCAGGGTTGTTTGTGAAAATGGCAGAGTTTGAATTTGATAAGGGGAGGGAGGTTGCAGAACCAGTGTTTGAAGGAGAATTGTAAAGATTAGTGTATGAAACGACCGTTGAAAGCGGTGGTTTCTCTGATTGCTTGAGAGCGGTTACGGGATCCTGTTGTGGCATGTTGTGATGTGTAGAAGCCAGTAGTAACCGTTTGTGAAAGAAGAGGGGGTGAAAGTTGTTGAAGAGGGGGCGAACTCCGGCGACGTGGCGGGGGAAAAGAAAAACTGTTTTCGCCTGGAGCTCGCGGGCACAATTTTTTGCATTTTGTTTTATCGGACCGGAGGGCCGTCAGCCCGAAAAATGTGTTACTCTACAATTGATTTACGTTGAATTGGTAGTATTATTTCCTTAAAAGTGTATATATTATATAAATAATCGGACATGGATAAACAAAAGCAAAAAAGGGGAGAAAGGTATATAAAGTATATTAGTTAGTTAAAAGTAACTATGCTTGTATGTTGTGACCATAAACATTAACAGAGTCATAATTGTCACAAGAAACAACAGGAACAAAAGTAGTATAATAATTATCTTCTTCTTCTTCCTCGGGATTGGTATTGTCATCTTCATTGAAGCTGATCACTTTAGTAAGGGTTGCACCAACACCTTCAATATTCTCTGTGGTTTCCAAAACGGATACTCTACGTTCCCTATCGTGAATAGTAAGGTGGTTTTCCTTATCTAAGATGGATGCATTGTTATTAAGAATGATAGACATTGTATTTGATTTATTAGTTAGCTTAGTTGTTGTATATCAAAGTAAGAGCAGAAGAAGTGAAGTAGATTTACGAAACGAAAAAGGATGCCAAACTGAACCTTTATAGTTTTTACTAAAGTCTGTGGGGTGACCGGACGTGACTCAGCCGTCTCACGGTGAATCATAATCAATTCCGGGGAAACGGCGATTTTTTCAAATCTCTACTAAACAAAATTGATATCGATAAAATTTAATTGAAAATTCTGTCGCGGTCCGTGAATTTTGTCCAGGAACCGGGCCTGCGGGAAGGAAAGAAATATTAAAATTCGCGAAAAGAAAAATTGTGATGTAAATTCAATCAAAAAAGTTCTGCGCAAGCCCGGAATCGAACCAGGGGCTCAACGATGGCAACGTTGAATTTTACCACTAAACCACTTGCGCTATAGTCAAAGGAAAAAGGTTTGAGTTGTCTGTAAGTTCTTTTATTTAAACACATAAATTTTGTAGTCAGATATTTTTCGCGCACTTTTAAAATTGTAAAGGATGGGGTCTGGATAGGTTGGAATCCCGCGACACCAAAATTTGTCACGCTGTGCTTGTTGAGTCGACAG
>JBBJZV010000092.1:0-44037 GCA_039700735.1 Pichia pseudocactophila
TTTGAGAACCACTTAGGCAATAACTAAAATAATATTAAATACCAGCAGAGGACAAATCTGCTTTTCGAGGCTAGAAACCTTAATGTTTCTAAATGGTAGAACAAATAAAACTACAAGTTGACAATAAGATTTTATACCACTGCATAGGACGGTGACTAACGTATTAGTTTTATAAGATTGTATAATATTAATTCTACTAGAAAAAAAAAAAAAAAGGTTCAATAGTGTATTTTTTAGCTATCAAGATCTGATGTCTCGTCTTCAACTTCTTTATCACTTCAAAAAGTTTTACTTAAAAAAACAAAACTATTTACTCTTCAATGTTATATACGCTTCACACACTTTCACTAAGGGCATTGTGGTGATCTTGAAGGTGGGCAGAATATATATCACCTTCATTATTGAGAAATATTAATCTAGATTTTACAATAGTGGGTGGAATGACATGTAAATCCCTGAAGTGTATATTAAAGGGAGAATCTTCTTTCAAATCTTATTGAGTTTATATTGATTTGTATTTCAATTATGTAAAAATTAGAATTTATGAACATAAATCAGAAAAATTGGTTCATTACAACAAGAGGATATGATTATCAATTGATACCGAGATTTTATATTATCGCACATGACGGTGACTACTTTATCAATTTATATGATCTTATGATATCAATTTTACTAGAAAACCAAACAAGAACTATATTTTTGTTTCTGTTCCACAGTTGATTTGATATGTTATTCAATTGTACAAAATAAATATATATACCGCTTTGGCAGTGGTGATAGTAAGCCAATTGTTTTGAATGATTGTACAATACTTCCTTTAATTTAAAAAATAAGAAAATACAATTTGTCTGGTGAAATAGCATTTGCACAAGCTCTCTATTGCCCTTGAATATCAAGTGTCTTAACTAAGTGTTTTGTTTGCTATCTCGTAAAGAGTCTTGCATAGCCGAATACTTTGTCACTAGACTTAAAAGCTTTTATATCAGTAGTATTGAAGAGTACCTCTGCTCTAGATGCGTTAAATTGACATGATAACCTACGGATTGCATCTTAGCACAAAACTCATTTCTCTTCATGCTTCATTTATTATAATGAGAATATTGAGATAGTAGTGAAGATGATACTATAGAGCTTTCATGACAGTTTCAACTTTGAAAATTTGTCACCATTATTCGCTTTCTCTCAAAGCTAACTTCTGAATACCAATGGGAAAGTTATTTATGAATGTTATCCCCACAGAACATATATGTTATTAAAATATTTAGACGAGGTAGCTTTTTATTGCAGCGTCCGAGTCTAATTGCTTTGTGCCTTAAAAGAAAAGTTTTACGTTTTGAATGTTATCAATTTCTTCTTCATGTAAATTCTTCGATTAATGCTTTATATTTAAACATCTATTCTTTTATAGAACGGTAAAAAACCAATATTTACATATACAATAATACACACATGCAGAGATCTTAGTCTACATGCATAATTTAAGATACATTTGCAACTTCCTCTTTGATAGTTGCTTCTAATTTACGTTATTCGATTCTTGTTCCTTTTTTTTTAATCAATAGTTAGATTTGTTATTGTGGTTAGTATGCTTATTCGAGTTGGACAGCGCCACTCTTTCGTTATAGGAGTTATAATTGTTGTGAGTGCTAGTACTATTGTAACTTTGATAGCTGTTTGTATGATTATGATTTTGACGGCGAATATTGTTTCCGGAAGCCATACTCTTATTGCCGTTTGAAGTGCTAGTATTTTCATAGTTTAAAAAAGAAAGATCAAACGATTCGCCTAGAATATTATTGTTGCCACCTCTGCTAATCAACTTTGACAAAATTCTTCGGCCATGAGGGGTATTTTTAACATCATTCAAGTAAGGTTTTAGCAGCTCACTAAGGTCTTTGAAACTTGAGTCATCTGCAACATCTAGTGATGTTTGCAAGACATAGTTACCATATGCATCGTGTAATAATAACTTTAGTTCTGCTGGATTTTGTAACAATTGTTTGATCAAAAATGGACTTAAAGTTGGTATTCTTAATGATTTCTCAATCACATTAGAACCAAACTTATGAGTAGAAAGTTTAGTTAAGTTATGTGCCAAAGAGGAGATAATCAAATCAATAGACTTTGAAGTATCTGGAATTTTGTTTGCAGAACAAGGATCATTTTGAATTCTAAGTCTGTTTTCTTCCATGGTTAAAACATACTGAACAACATAGTTACCATAGGGATCTACACTTAATTCCACACCGTTTTCGCCAACCTTTAAGGCTAATCTTTCACATTGTTCTGGTGTACCATGATCAAAGCATCGTTGAAGAACACAACATCCATGTCTGTGCTTTGCAATTTTCACACAATTATCACATGCGGCATTGAATATAAAGTCACAATATTCCGCAGGTAATTTTTGTAAACATTTTTGGATCACATGGTTACCGTTCAAGTCTCTACTTAACAAAACAACGTAAGAAGATAATGAGCTTATAATAATTTGAAATTCAGTTTCTGTAGCAATACATTCAACCAGCTTTTGTAAGGCTCTAGTACCATGTGGGTCAAGAGCTATTCTAACAAATTGACTGGATGCATTTTTGACCAATATAGTTCTTTGAGTTTCATCAACTCTTTCAAGCAATTTTTGAATTAAGTAATTTCCAAACGGATCAATCATTAATTCAATGACATTTAACTGAATTTCATTGAAGATTTTAGTAGCCGCAGCACCATCATTTAATTCTAATTGCCTTTGCAGAAACCGGCATCCATGTTGATCTTTACATAAGTGATATATTTCATTTGTAAAATCGTTGAGAGTGGCATTGATGAACCTTGATGCATCTTCACCACGTTTATTATTAGAAGAATGTTTTCTGTGGATATTTGCAGTGGAGTTTAAACCAAGATTATTACGATAACTGTTCCCTTGATTGAGATTTACATGATTATTATGATCAACTTGATTGATATTTGCAGACATACTTATAGAGTCAATTGTTCTTCCATTCTCATCTGTGATATTGGATCTGTTATTGAACCCATTCACCTCATAACCATAACCTATTTGTTGCACAGAAGGGTTTATGATTTGAGAATGAGTAGATGGATAAAATACATTTTGCATGTTCAGATTCATTTGAGCTGAACTACCATTCAGCAAAGCAGGATTCAACAAATTTTGATTCAATAATTGATTAGGAATATAATTATTGAATAAAGAAGCTCCGTTTATTTGTGGTTGTATTCCCATACCTAATGATTCACCAGCAACAGTGTTAGAAAGAACGTTGTTAGTTAAAGCAGGGTGTAATGCAGCTGCAGCGATTGGGTTGACATTCAAAGGAGGAGCAGATGACGGTGGAAGTTTTGTATTTTGCGCTTGAGAATCTGAGACAGAAATATCAGCAAGATCACTATTAGGAGAGGGAACAATGTTCAGTCTTCTGGAAGTTTCATTTAAAATAGGAGTATGGAAAGTGGAGCCATTCCTGTTTCTAGTATTTGGGGATAAAATTGAATTTGAAGAAGGTGATTGCTCAAATAAGTAAGGATCATTCAAAATAAAAGAGTTACTTGCACCATTATTGTTGATATTATTTGAATCTTCCTCAGCTGATGCATTGGAGGAAATTTTACCACTAAACTTGTTATTACCGACAACAGCATTAGACCACGAATCATTATGATTTTGCAAGGACCATTCACGAGGTGGAGTAGATGGAAGCCCATTTTTTAAGCTTTGTGTAGTATTGGATGATATATGTTGTAAGTTTGATGAAAACATTAGGTTATCATCAAGATTCAAAGAGCTCAAAACATTAGGCAACGAATCAAACTCCGCATTCATATTAATACGACCTGAAAGAACTGAATTCGCAGCTGACGCAGGACCAGAAACGGTAGGATTAATACTTGATTCAGGATTTCCAAAGGAAGCATTCGCTTGATCAAAATTCTTCAACTGCTTTGCAGAATATTCACCCATTGGAGGAGTTGTAGTAGTGGTAACGTTTGGATTCGTGATCTGGGTTAAAGAATCATCGAAAGATGACAATGTTGCTTGATCAGACATGATAAATTCAGAAGTATTGCTTATTGATTGTTGAATGATGATGAAACAGGAGGAACAAAACTAAAGTATACAATTGAAAACTAATATGACAGTAAATTTTTCAAAAAAAATAAGCAGATGGAAACACTTGCTTTTCTTTCGTTTAAAATGCAAAATATTCAGTGTTTAGACTTAACACTGTATATATGAATAATGTACAATAATCTAATGAGAACAATTCAAATTTTGTGAAAACAGCAGCTTCTATATTTAATTAAAGCTGTAAGTAATACCAATTGAAAATTTTGTTAGTTTAGTGAAGAAATCCGTTTATAAAGTTGTGCTTTATAGTTGGAACTTCTAGGAGTTGAAAGTTGATTTTTTTTTAATTTTTGAGTTAGAAAGTTTTTTTGAGTTTTTTTGAAGATTCAAATCTATTATAGTAGACCCCGTATAACACAATATACTAGAGAATTCAATCAAGGATTTGTGCAGTGGTGAAGAAAATAGATGAGGAAATTTTAATAGCCAATCAGTGGGTGGAACTGACAAGATCAGAGAGACAGGCCGAAATTGAAATATTATTTTTTTCGAATGCAGATTTTCAATTTCTGACATTCTCTGCGGGCCCAGTGCTTTTTCCCAGTAATTTGCAGGCTTTTCCCACCAGGACTGCCCCCAGGTCCTCCGGCCCCCCGGTTCCCTCGAATTCCCTTCTTCGCGACTGCTTTGCTAAGCTTGCATGGAAGAGTCTGAACATTTTCTGATCTGAAGAAAACGAAACGATTTGAGAGGCTCTTGAGACGGAGGCTAGTTAGTTTCAGGTGATAGTCGATCGTCCCGGCCCAATTCCATGCAAGGGCAATGCACAGTGGTAGGAAGGCGCAGGACGAACCAGATAACCGATCAGAAAGGCTACTAAAGAGAACATAATTCCTAGTCTTCATCATCTTCTTCCGTCCAGTGCATTTTCACCTGAACTGATTCTAAGTTCTTGTGTTAAACTGTTTCCGTGTCAAATCAGACACACAGGGTTGATGTAATGTTAGTAATCTGTTTTAATGGAAATAATTTGAAGTGAATCTTTGGCAATGATTATTCTTTCAGCAATATTCAATCAAATATGACTTTTGTCAGTAGCATCTTTTTGTAGAAGGGAAAAGCCAAGGACGTATAAATCGCATACTTGTCAAGTACAATTCATATGTCAATGCTGCAATACCCAAAGGTCAAAACAAACGTTAAAGAAGCCGTGAATAGGACAAAATTCCTTTGTAATAACTATACATACATTGTCAGATAGATCTGTGTAAATTAGATATAGGAAGAATGTTGAAATTCTGTAAAATAGTTATCGTTTTGAAATTTTATAATTTCTTGATTCTTTTCAATATCTATATATGAATTGAAATTTGATATATTTGTTCAATTCAGATAGTCTGATTAATGTGTCAGAAGAGTTGGTACAGGAGAAATAGAAGGTTCGAGAGGAAAGGGGATTTTTGAGAGAACTGTAAACTGCTGAGATTGAAATTTTGGAACTGAGAATTATCAGAATTGGTAATCTATAGTCAATAAAAATAAAACAAGAATAAATTGAAAATTAAATGAAAACACACTACTTGTTTATATATGTCCTTAACAGCAACTTTTCTTTATTAAACAGCAAGCATCAAATAGTGACAGTCATAAGACAAATGCAATAGCATTAGTTTCTAAATGTGACAATGTGACTCGTCATAAAAGAATAAACAAAGGTTAAACTAAATACTTCTATGGAAAAAGTTAAATTAACTGTATATTTACAAAATATTGCTAGAGAAGAGAAATACTGTTTAGATAAAATCGATGTATGAGTATCTCAAGGTTTCTCATGTATATATACTTTTTCTTCTCATAACCTAATGGTCCCTTATACAATCAAAGAACATTACAAGCAATTCGCTTTAATCATTTTCACTCCACGTATTCAGGGTTTGATGTCATAGCTACAGCTTGCTGGTAATCTGTTGACATATTATCATTTGAAGTCTACGACGCCGATCGTCTATAGCACTGGTGGCTCAGCAAGAGATCTATTGTCAAAAAGGTTGCGCCTCCCCCACAAAAATTTCCATTTTCGTAAAACTCGCGATAAATTTTTATTTAAAGTTGAAAAATTGAGCCACCCGAATTTACGAGTTAATAGTCTCATGATGGATCTACGTTCGGGTGATATTTTTTACATGTCAAACGTGAAGTCTTTAACTCTCTTTCACTAATAATTTTTGCTCAATCGAATATGCATTGGTATGTCCCTGATTCTCTCTTTTTACAAATAAATCATATTTCATGTGAATAAATTCAAGATCAGTACAAACTTTCTTGCCTTCTTACCCTTCAAAATATCGCAATACTAAACCCTTTTAAGCGTGTACCCATCATCTTGACTTTTCATGAAAAGGCCCTTGTTTTTAGGTGACATCTTTAGTCCCCCAAAATCTTATCACTTGAAAATTGTTTTTCAAATGTTAAACAGGAGATCAAACTAATGTATTGGTGTAATTTGAAAAAAAGTTGAAATTTCGGAGTTTCCCGACGTATTCTCGGCGCCTTCCGAACTTTAAGTCGCGAGAGTTTCAACGTGTTCTGGACTTTTTTCGGGATCTGTGACCTGCCCGTTTCATGATCTCGGGGAATCTTAATTTTTTCCGTACTCGCGCGGTCTAGACCTATTAACTTTCCAATAAGGGTAAAAATTATATCTCGATCCCCATATTAGAGCAACTTTTCTTTTTTTCAGTAAATAAGTTGTCGTCATGAATAATGTCTGGCGGGTTACCTTTTCCTTTTTCTAGGTTTTTTGTAAAAAGGTCTAGATTTATACTTTGGTGCCTGCATGACATGAAACCTGGGCCATACTTTCCCTTCTTTTTCTGCCTAAAGCTTATTCAGTTCCTTTTTTCTTTTTGAACGATTTTGTATAAATATGTAGCTGTCACCTCACTTTTAGTTCAGACTCAGCATTTTGTGATTGCTATTTGGACACACTTTCGTTTTACTGTTGAAATAGACGCTTTTTTTAACACCAACTAGTCACTTCCAACTACTTAACATTCCTTACATTCTATTACAATCGAATTAACCTTTAGTCACTCCTTTTACTAATTTTTCAAACACAAAAAACAAAAAATGTTCTCAATTAACACTTTATCCTTGATTGTTTTATCAACAATGTTTGCAGATTCCATGGCTGCTCCAACTCCAGAACACGTTCATCACATGCACAAGAGAGAAACCACTTGTGCTTTCCCAAAAGCTGACGGTATGGTTGAAGTCTTCAACACAAAGGTTGCAAACTCTGAAGGTTGGGCTCAAGACGGACCTTGTAAAGCAGGATCTTACTGCCAATATGCATGTAAGCCGGGTTACTTAATGGGCCAATGGAACCCATCTGTTACATCTTACTCCTATCCAGGTTCCCAAGATGGTGGTTTATTCTGTAACTCCAATGGTGAGTTATCAAAGCCTATTAGTGAACATGATTATTGCTATAAGGGTAAGGGTACCGCAAAAGCTGTCAATCAGTCTGGAAAAAATGTTGCTTTTTGTCAAACTGTTTTACCAGGTAACGAAGCAATGTTAATTCCAACTGATGTTCAAGGTGGTTCATCAGGTGATCTAGCTGTTCCTGGTACTGATTACTGGGCTTCTACAGCTTCTCATTTTTACATCAACCCACCCGGAGTTTCTGTGGAGGAGGGTTGTAGATGGGGTTCAACTGCAAATCCTTATGGTAACTGGTCTCCATATGTCGCTGGTTTTAACATGGATGACAATGGGAACACTTTTGCTAAAATTGGATGGAACCCAATCTATTTTGAAGATTCCTCTCCTTTCAAAAATGAAAACCCTACATTCGGTATCAGACTGAAGTGTGATGATCCATCTAAGTGTAATGGTGGTACTTGTGAAATTAATCCAAAAAAATATGGCTTAAACAAGACAAACAACAACCAACAATCTAATTCAGATGGTGCTGCATGGTGTGTTGTTACTGCCTCTGGTAACTCTGGTGTCAGTATTGAAGTCTTTGAAGTATAAAACTTCAATTTCTTGCTATTTGAAGGTAGTGAAAGTTAGAAGTTACATTATTGAGGATCGAAATCAAGATATATGTGTTAGTATCCTAATTGAACAACAATTAGTGTCCAAGTTCCTTTTCTTTCCAACGACTTCTTGAATTCCGGAATTCAAATGGTGTCAAACCTGGATAATTTCTTTGGTTTTTTTATACCGTTTTTCTATATATAGTATGCTTTTTACTTTTTAATCGTTCTTTTGCTAATCATCGCATCAATCATTGTCGAAGAATGAATCTTGGTTAGAATAAGTTTCCAAACTGGTGTTTGGTTTGAAAGGCCAATAATAATATTCTTCAGAAATTCTAATCAACTCATTTTCAGTTAGGTAACTCACCTTTTTGTTCAATATGTTCATGTCTAGTTGCGCACTTAAATATTCCTCAGCACCCGGACCCAAAACATGCAATTTTTCCTTCACTATTGCTCCCGGAGTCGCAAAGAGTTTATGAATTATTAAATGTAGCTCATCTTGATAGTCGATTTTGTATTTGTGGTGGTTGGACTGAAATTCTACCAAACATACTTCCCCTTCTAATTCGTTGTAAGGTAACTTTACAAAATTTACATCTCCTAACAACTTCATCGCTTTGGGATTTTTCATATTCTCCGTACATGCAATAACACGAACATCAGAGTATAGGTTAGCCATTAACGAGTTTGTTCTCCTATGTATCGACCCAAGGGGTCCGATGTATTTCAAAACTTCATTAGGAGTTGTCCATGCAAGAAATTTGACACCACCATATCTGAACATTGATGTTTTCACCTCATTATAGTATATACAAGTTCTCAAAGCAGAAGCTTGGGTAGATGATGTAAAATCACCAATAAACAGAATGGTTTTGTTAACAGGTTCTTTCCTAGCTTTATAAAATCGTTCCTCTTCTACTTTAGAATATGTAGGTAAAAATTCTGGTGAAAACTTCTTCTCCTTTAATGGTTTGATGAGCAAATTGGCTTTGACAGTAGTTGAAATTCCCGTTGAAAAAACGTGAAAATTGACTAAATCATCAGTATCATCTGTAATTCTTTCCCAAAATTTAGTGGCTGCCAGACCGCTAGGTACTATCAGATGATTTTGTGGCTGAAGTTTCTTATTGAGCAAATATGTCATTGGTGATAAACGCACATGATAGTCGAGTATATTGAGCTTTCCTGTTGGATTTCCGTCTTTAGTTAGATAAGTTTCATTGATTCCTATTTTATCAAAGATTTGATCGTAGATCGAATCATCATATAAAAACCGAAAACCCTTGATTTTTTTGGTCTTTAATGCATCTAAAGCACCAGAAAGTGATTTTTGAGAAGCATAGAACTTCTGCATTGCTCTTAGTTATAAGAGTACCACGCTATTTGAAATGAAAAGTTTATGTATAGTATATAGGTTTAGAAGAGATTTACACGCATTAAAATTATTTATAAAATCACGTGATCTGAACGATTTTGTTGTATTTTTTAGACATTATTTAATAATATAGTCAGCGAAGTAGTTATAACTCTTGTAGCTTTTATTTGACGACTACAATACTATGGCAAAAATTAAACTTCGTCTATCATCCAAGTCTGAGGATATAAGTTCAGGCTTGGAAAGTACAGTTAAAGATGATGCTGTGCCTACGACATTGAAGATAAAACCTCTCAAGAAGCCCATAAAATCTCAGACATTGCCCAAGATTACATTAAAAACAGGTATAGGCTCAGATCACCTTCCTAAAATTAAAATAAAAGGGACAGAATTTAATGGGTTAACCGATTCTGGTCTTCCCGATGTCAAAATCGAAATGAAAACACCAAAAATTCGAGTCAAACCAGTGAAACTACCCGGTAATGGTTATGATTCCGAGGATCCTGATAAAGAGGACGATCCTCTAATTGAAGAAGCAATAGTAATCCGTTTTTTACCAGATGAATCGCTGGATACGGTTAGAGCGGCTGTTGAAAATAGTGAACGAACAGGAGATAAAAAGAGCGATCGTGCTGGAATTGATCTTTCTTGTATATCGGTGACATGGGTTGACAAACGACGCGCAATTGTTAGAATCAACAACCTCTTATATGCTGCCAAACTTGTCAATTTACCAACAATTTCTGAAGTACATAAAACTATTGACAAAAAGAATATATTCAAGACAGTTGATGTTTGTCAAATGCTTCTAGTTGTTAAGCAAATATTTGACGAAAGCGAAGTTTTTAACCTGAAAGTTGATAAAGAATATGGTGAAACATATCCCGATGGTCTTACTCCTCCCTTGGAATCAATAAAAGATAAGTTTGAAAAAAAATATGAATCTGAAGTCATTCAAAATGTTGAAGACGAGGTTGCCAGGCTATTAAAGTTGGACGCAGAAGCGGAAAGTTCAGTATTCGAGTTTATCGATGCCGATAAAGAAAATGTTACTCCGATGAGTGTACTGGAAACCAAACTAAGAAAGAAGTTATCCAAGAAGGAGAAGAAAAGACGCAAAAGAGAACAAGAGAGGCGGGAAGAAAGCCAAATTACAACTGACAATAGTCATATTGTACAAAAAGAAGTTAACAATTTGGAAGATGAATTCGGTGATTTAGATGATGAATTGGATAGATTAATGGGTGAAGAAGGTGCTGAAGATCAAAACCTTGTTGGCGAAGACGACGACGAAGACGACGATGAAGACGAAGAAGAAGAGGAAGAAGAAGTAGATGAAGAAGGAGACGTTGAAATGGCCGATGCTAACACAACTGCGTATCCACAGGATGACGATGAGGACGACGATGAAGATGACGATGAAGATGATGAAGAGGAAGATGCAATAGAAGACAATATCAGAGATCCAAATATAAGCGGTGATGAATCTACTCAACATAACGCTTTAATTATGGAAGAAGTTTTGGAGTTGGAATCTACGATTGCTCAAAAGGAAAAGGATTTGAAAAAGGCTATAAATCCAATTATGAGGAATAGAATTCTAGATGTTATTAGTAGGCTACAACAAGAGCTTGAAATGAAACGGCAATTGATAGTAGATGAATCACATACGTTAAGTAAAGAGGATGAAAATAATGCGCAAGAAGAGCGAGAGACAGTTACTGGGAATAACGAAGATGCATTGGATGGTGATCTCGACATGGATGAAGAGCGGGAGGAAAGTGGCGAAGATGAAGGAGAAGAAACACAGCAAACTATTGACGGGAATAAACAACACAACGGCGAGAACGATGAGAACGAGGAAGAGGATGATGAGGGCGATGAAGATGATGACGAGTATGGTGATTTGTTTTGAACAAATTGCTATCCATATTAGACAACCAACAAGGTTTGTGGTTACAAAAGTGTACACAGAATTGAGAATGCAATTATTGTTTTTTCTCCTCTTTTCTAATCATAATTATTGCAGCTATATAATGTTCAATATCAATAGACTCGTTTGTAGCAAAAATTTTAGCAAGCAACCCATCTGGACAGTTAATATTATTAGAGTGCAAAGCATTATAGAATTCATTAAAGTCAAGCATATGATCATTTTCAATTTTATCATGATAATTGAAGCTAGTGAAACAACCTTTGATAAACTTACACATTTTCACAAAACATCGAAAATCCATCTCTCCGTTATTCAAGCTGTTTTGCACGAATGTACCCATAATTAATGCCAATGACCGAAATGAGAACCGCCCTCTTTTTTTATAAGGATCAAACAACACTATCCCAAGCTGTTCGATGGTAACGAGATCACTGCCATTAGAAATTTGTTTAAAAATCTCAAAAAATCTGTCATTATGAACGTTTATATCAGCATCATCAGTTTGACTCAGAAGAATTAACAAATTGAATCCTTCAGATAAGTCAAGATCGTTAAACCTGTCAACAATGTCCAATTCTGGCTCAACCGTTATATCGGGTATCTTGGCTTGGTTTTCCGACATACTGGTTTCTCCACTTTTTATAAACATAGAGCGTGAATCAAAGGATTTTGAAGAATATATATCACGGGGTATGTCTTTTAGAACAGCATTTTTTCTAGTTGGAGATTTTTTGTGGGATGATGTTGATGATGATAATGATGATGATTTTACAAAAGAATCATAATTGGATTCCTTTTCACTATAAGAAACAGCCCTGTTTTGATTTGGTGTGTGCTTTCTGAAGCTCTGATGACCTGTAGTTTCTGAATGATTACTATGCCTTCGTCTATAATTTGAATTGAAGACATCATCGTGCTCATGATTGCGTTCCCTATCATAATTTTGATTAAAGTTTTGATCATGTTCAAAATCTCTGGAAGAGTTACGTATGGTTCTAGGGCTTTCCTCATCATATAATAATATTTGGCTTGAACTATCAGCAAAATTCGGAAGTCTAGGGTACTTTGATGGAGATTTTCTGTGTGATACTGAAGAAGAAGAATACCTGTACTTGCTATTTAACTCTTCTCTGTCTCGATTATCTCTGAAGTCTTTAAAATCTCTAAGATCATGACGTGAATGGCTTGATGGTTGATTCTCTAGATGTCGATTATGGTTGGACATTATCATTGGTGATACTCTTCTAGGAGAGACTTTCAATGACTCAGATGTAAGAGGCTGATTATATGTTGGAACTGGGGCCGATGCAACTCGGGGGCTTATTGGCGGTTGGACATAATAGTAATTATTTATAACGGTAGGGGCTGATAAGTTTTTCTTATCAATTTCAGGGTTGGGAACAGGCCTATTTATTTCATTATAAGCGTTAGCAAGTTTTTGAATTGATTTGTTCGGATTACTTGATGGTTCCTTTGGTGATGCATGGGCGTGTGAGTTTTGCCCTACAGAGGGTTGTGGTGGTATTGATTGCGGACTGGGAGCAGGGGCATAATTACTATCCTCCAGCTTTAGCTCTAGCGGTCTATTCTTAGACCTTGAGAACATGTTATTAAGTGTGTTATTATCAATTTTGTAGTAGTGTGCTGTGGAAGACGCTAAGTGTTCTATATGAATTAGCATTTTGATAATGCGAATTGCTGACCAAAATTATTTTGTTAATTTACGGTGTATATATTGAACAACGGATTAACTTTGATAATCAGCTATAAACCTCGGCATATATTCATGTGTATAGACAAATATAATACTGATAAAATTGAAACACCAGGAACTTTGTCAAATCGCCCGATTTTGAGTACAATCACAGTTGAGAATAAACCATATAATAATTCTACAAAAATAATTAAATTTTGTGTTTTACTTTACTTATCGTACTAAACAAAGGAAATTAAGAAGATATAGATATTTAGAAGAAGATTAAAATATTTAATCTCTGTCTCTCTTTCTGTAACCACCGTTGTTGTTGTTGTTGTTGAACTTTCTTGTTCTTGGTTGTTCTCTTTGTGGAATTGGTTGTTCCATTAAAGTTGCTGGAACAATACCCTCTGGGACACCTAAGAATTCTCTTAAGAATTCAAGACCTTCGTCAGTTAAGGTGTAGTAGTAGTATTGCCATGAGAATTGTGTCTTAACAAAACCCTTAGAAGTTAAGGATTGCATAGCCTTGATGACGTATAAGTTCTTGACATTGAGTGCATCGTGTTGGATTTCGTAATCTTTCTTTGCAACTAAGACACCATCTGTGAAATAAAAAAAAAGTAGTTAGTATTATATTCCAAAATGTAGTTTATGATGGAAAATTCAAATGATAGATGCAGAAGTTGATTGGGCCAAAATGTTTTCAGCAAGTCATTATTAATAAATCTGATAAGTACAAAACATAGGTATTCTGTCTTCTTTTAGTAACATTTCTAAGTATAATTATTATCAGTTAACATTGACATTGACATATGCAAAAAAAACACTAAGACTTCTTCAAATCTGTTAAACCTAATTACCATTCAGATGTCCATCTTGAAGTTTCAAATTCCGTACATACCCTTGAATAATGCCATGAAGATGTTCTTTCTGTCAGCCTTTGGAATAATCATGGTGAATATGTATCTACTAGGTTGTCCTGATCAGCTAGAATCTATTCTGTCAATTTCCTGCTATCGTTACAGTGTTTTTTGTTATATCAATGAAAAATCCCGTTACCCTCTCACAGCGAGACGCTCCGGTTTCCTCGTCGAGTCGAATCCTACAAGTCACCCGCGCTCCGCACAGTGCAATTTTCTTCACCAAAGCAGAGCAACTTTCACAGTCACAAACACCATATGCGGAATGAAAAACTTCCCAATGGGAAAAAAAATCCAAACACGTGATATATTGCACGTGATCAAGTACTACCTACTTATTAAACAAAATCTATTCTTCTCTAGCAAACTAAACAACTAATTTATTCTGAAACTATTTCAAATAATCCAAGTTTTTAACACTATCCTGCAAGTTGACCAGTCTTTGATGCACTTGCTCTATATCTTTGTTGAACTTGTCTTGTTTCTCATATAAGGTTCTCTTCCAGTCCTTAAATTTTTGATTTTGTTGTTGAACAACAACAGTGAACTTCTTTTTAACATATTTTTCCATCTCTAAATATGATGGATTCAACTCGACCAATTCTTTTTCTGTTTCCGATAAACTAATTCTATTCAAAATTTCAAGAACTGATATAGAATCTTTGACATCAATTAGCTCATCCAAATTTGGATGACTTGGAGAGTTATCTTTGTTGATGCTTTTCCAGCTGCCCCTACTACTTGGAACAATGACTTCTTTATTAAAGTCTTTAATACCCATGCTTTCCATTTCTGTTTCATCAAGAGTTAAAGTGATGGCTTTGCCAAGTCTATACCTCATGAAATCTCTTCGGTAGTTCTCGTAGTATTTCTCTGTTGAAGAAATTAAATCACCCATGTAACTTTCAATAAGGAAGTCTCTAAGCAAAAGAAAATCGCAATGATTCTTATTCTCAACTTCACTTAAACCCCATCTATAGCTTCTTCCACGTACAAGTTTATTGTCTCTATTGGTATACTTTTCAATAGAATTGATGATAGAAAACGGCATTTCGTTAATTAAACTTTTAATTCTAGACTTTTCATCAATTAACTCACAAATTTGAATATCTTCTTCTTTCAAAGTGGTTCTGATCCTTTGCTTGAAAGTAGTAATTTCATCATTTGTGAATCCATCTGCCTTGGAAATAACGGGAACTAGATTAACTCTGGTAGATAAGTTTCTCATTGCATCAATATCAAGTTGACTAAGACCAATAGCAGTTGGTACAATAAAATAAAGACAAACATGAACTTCGTTATGTGTAAGATTTTTTCTATCTGGTTGATTTTCTTGGTATACCAATCTTCTATACTGCTCATCAATATACCTAGTAATCGGATACCAACAGTGTTTGTTATCAATGAAATCGCCAAATCCAGGGGTATCAATCACATTAAGTCTCATTTTGAAACCATCTTCAATCAAATCCATCTTATGATGATTGATAACAGTTGTTTTCTCAGGGTTTTGCTTTACAAGGTTGCTGTAAGAGTGGGAAGCTTGCTTCTCGATTAATAAGGAATCAAACAAAGTATTAACAAATGAGCTTTTACCAACACCCGATTCACCAACACACATAATTGTAAAGTTAGCACCATGCTTATAAACTTGAAGTCTTTTTTGAATTGGACAACAGACTAAACCTATATCATTATGCTCTATATTGTCTAGAGCAGAAGCATAATTGTAATGGTATTCATATTTTTTTATTTCTTCCAAGGAACCATTTAAAGTTAAATTGTCCTCTTGATCGACATCATCATGTTCGTCCACATAAAAGCTGTCTGGAACAGTCAGATCTTGATGATCATTTTCAGCCAAAGATTCACTATTAAAAGAACGATCAAACTCGTCATTGTTATCACTTTCGTACTCCAATTCTCCACCTTGAGCTTCACCTAAAGCTAGTTCCCTCTCGCCTTTATTAATAACGGTCTCTACATTAATTTTATCCTCATTACCTAAAGCACTCTGAGGAGTCACAATATTGATAGAATCCACAACTGTCATTCTTGTTAATATATAAACAGAAGACAAATTTAATGAGAGAATGTAGTATGTCCAGAGAAATAGACTTGGGCAAACGGGGCAATCTATTAACATTAAGCTTGCTTTTGTAAAAGGGCTCAGCAGCAAAAGCAATCTGGTACCTATCAGGGTACCTTTCAAATTGATAATCCCCTATTTAGTTAGAACTAGATTTAGCATTGCTATAGGATAAATAGCAATTCCATATCACACCAACACTAGAGCTGAATGGAACTTGGAATTTTTTGGGCATTACTGAAAAGTTAATGAATTGAACAGGAAACCATACGCTGAAACTTACAGCATACGTAATAATGTATATCCTGTACATCTTCTCCCTAAAATCCGCAATTGTTCCACCTTCAATAACTATAGTGGCATAAGCAAAAAAGCACGCTAGTGAAATTGGTGAAAATAAGAGCTGGTCGGTCAAATCACGTTCTAAAACAGATACTATAGTTGGCATATCATTGAACATCGCATTCAAAAACATATACCATAATACTTGAATGAATGCCATTATAAAACCCCATGTTATGAACCCAAAGAATCTTCTGAAATCAAATTCACTCAACTGTGATTCCACTTGATACCTATCTATATCAAGTTGACGTTCATACGATTGTGAATTCACCAATCCATTTTCTCCATCATCTCCATAATCAACAAAGACATTGATTTCTTCTTCAGAAGCTGTGCGATTTGTATCGTTTGTCAATGTTATTGTTGTAGTAGGGGAATTCAAATTTTCACCAAACACATTGTCATCATAGAACCTAAACAGTGTACGTCGGTGATCCCCTTCAAATAATTGAGACAAGCTTTGTGCACATGTATCTGAAATTCCATATAAAACTGTATTCGTTGCGATCGTGGCTAAAAGGGAGGACCTGGTATATAGTTTATGATAATGAAGGGTCAAGCGAACTAATAGATACCCAAACATTGACAAAATACCATAATTGATAATTGTTATGTTGAATATCCTTACTGAATTAAAAGTAGTTCTAAGTTTGTTGGAAATCTCTTTGTACTTTCTCCACAGTACATGATCAGACGTTATGAACTTTTGATATGTATCTTCCAGTCGTTCAAATTTGTGACTCATATTTAGTTCATCTCCAAGATGAATTAGCCCATCTCGTGTGGTGGTCCAGATATTATCTGGACCATTTAAAGTAACTGGCATTGATAAAACTTATTTGTGGCTTTTGAAACAGAGAGATCGATATGAGGACTGTAATTCCGATAACCACCGAAGCAATTCGTAATTGTAAAAATACACGGCGCTCTCATTAATTAATATGATCAATATATGCATTAGGACTTTGATAAGACTACATTATTAAACTTGACAACCAACAATTCAAACTTCTGCTCATCTTCGTTATATGATTATGTGATAGCTTTATTACTAAAAAAAATTAAATTTGATTTGATTATAATTTGAATTAGAAGAAATTTTTAAAATCGATATAATCTATAAAAGCAATGAAATGTATATACTAAAACAATCTAGTTTTAATGTCGGATCTGAGAAGTTCATTCGCAGTCAGCACTTACATGCACAATCTTCGTCAATTTTTATGGAGCATTTACCATTTTCACAGCAACAGTTGCCTTTTTGACAGCTACATCCAGTATTTGATGTAGAGCAAATACATTTTGTTGCACATTGACAGGTTTTAGTTGATAAATTTGAAACAGTAGAACAGGAGCAAGCCATTTTATTTGTATTTAAGAGTTTAATAGTTGTTGTTATTAAAAAACAGAAAAAAAGGGAAGAACTTGGAATACAATAATTACAGCTAGAAATGCTTTACTTTTATATTGTAATATAGATCATCTAATAGCGTTAATTTTGCTCTAGATAAACTATTTCATGTGACACTCAATCAGCGCAATAAACTCGCAAAGTCATGCAAATAATGCGAGTACTATTTCAAAAAATTGCAAGCAAAATTAACGCTAATTGCAAGCAAAATTAACGCTAATTGCGCAAAACTTACGCAACTGCCAGTTAAGCTTCAGTCATTAAACAGAACTAGCATCTTCTATTGCTTACGCCTCAAACCAATTATGTTACACAGGGTATCGTATTGGGGAGTTACTTTTATTGTTTTTGTAATACTTAAAAAAGGTTAGAAAGATTGTGGGTTGTGTAAAGTTGTTTTCTATGTCTAAGTGTAATAAGTTTTAAAAAGTTTGTATGTGCAAGTTATCATTTAACATCACTCTGTTGTGTTGGTTCTAGAACCAAAACTTCCTTTTCTTCTTCAACAATTGAAAGTTTCTCATCGGAGGTAGGCTTTGACTTGATGAAATCCGTAAATCCCGAAGAGCTTACAAAATTCCAACCTTCAATAGAGAGTTTTCTGATTGTTTCCAAAGAGGCCAAGATGATAACCATTCGCCCATCACCTCTGTTGGTCTTTGAGTCTTGGTATATTGCGGCCACGTACTTTGCTGAATTTTCCGGTAATTTATTTAGTTGTTCCAAGCGTTCAAGCAAAAGCGGTCTCAATCTTGATACTGCAACACTGATTAATTGAACGGTTTGATTCACTTCATTAGCGTTTGTGTCTGAATAAACATAGTTGATTGAAACCTCTTTATTTGCATCATTATCTTTTGGAGGTAAATAACTGTTGATATTACTTGCCAAATTTTCATTGACTTGCTTGATTATTGGATTTATTTGGCTACGAATTAGTGGCTCACTACCTGCTATCGGCAGATATTGACCTCTAAGAATACGCATTTGATGAATACCATTTCGAGAAGGTGTAATTAATATCTTTTGACTTAAAGATCCAAACTGGTTGATAGATTGAGTTGTTGTACTTGCAATGTTTTTGATTGGTGTATCTAAAATTACGTTTCTGATATCTCTCAGTCTAAGAGTCCGTATACCTGGAGCAGCGGCATCTAAGCTGTTTAAGCCTGACACCAAAAAGTTATCTACGGTAATAGTGTAAGGGGAAAGTGTATCAGAGTAAGCAACTCTCATTAAAGCTGGGCGAACAATTCTTGGAAGTGGGAACCAATGAAATATCTTTACCCAAGAATTCACTATCGGATATTCTTTCAAATGTTTATACAAATTGGTTTCATCTGGTACCATATTCGGATTTTCATTATCCAGAAAGTTGTTGACTCCATCTACTGTAACTTCTTCTACATCTTTGATCATTTTATCAGTATAGTCTACAACATGCTCCGCATTATTTTCAGATTCTTTGATATTTGAATCTACTGCTAATTCAGGGGGCGATTGAACATGAGTAAAAAGCATAGGTACATGTACATTTTCAAAAAGTTTAGTTACAGCCCTAACAGATCCGTTATCAGCAAAGTAAGACATAGCTTAGTTGTTTGGAATGAAATAAGGACAAAAAAGGGAGCAATAGTTTATGCGCCAAGGCAAATCTAAGGAAGGGGAGGGGTCTAATTTTGGACGCGAAACGGTTGGTATCGCCGATAAATTTTTGAAGAAGGGAAAAATGAAACTAAAAATCTGAATTACCGCATTGGGAAAAACATAAACATGCCCACTCCACTATGGCACAAGATATTCTTTTTCCAAATGAATTATACTGTCTGTCACAAGTTCTTTCCAACAAAACAGCAAGTCTGTTATTACATTTACGGAAAACAACTTGCTTGGCTTTTACTTCAAATCACCAATTGCTTTTATTGAGCGTGTTGAGACAATAAGAACATTGAACTTATGATGAATCAACAAAATCTGGGGCCTGGAAACGATGGAAGTCCATTGGGCAAAAATAATAAGGACGATAAGAGACAAACAATTTTCAAATCACCTTTTATCAATAGTGAAAAAAACAGTTTTATACCGAATCTTTTACCACAGAAAAGATCTATGTCATCACCAATAAAGAAAATACATAAACGAACGCTCTCGAATGGCGCAATTTGTTTGAATGATATCAAATTGATGAATAGGGAATCATTATCCCTCAATAATCAGAAAAGTAGCATGCTCGATGATTTTCAATTTGGAGAAATTGACAATAATGAGAATCTATTAGTCAATTTTCCCGTCTTAAAACCTCCAAAACGCAATATTGATATTGTTGCTAATAATCGAGAGTACAATCTCCATACAAATAAAAATAATTTATTTGTTGAATTAGAATCCAATAAAGATTACAATGACTCTAACAAAACGGAATATGTTAATCTTTTGTCTTCCAATGAAAATACATCGATCTTTTCAATGATCCCAGGAAGAGCTTCATCATCCGTATTTGATTTTAGTTCTTATTTGAAATCAGTTACCTCTAATATGAAAGCTGCTAGTGAAATATCTTCACGCATAGTTAAACCATTGTGTTCACTTGATTTTTCTAAACCAATCAAGCTTGATATCTTGGACGACAAAAAATTGATTGACGATTTAGATTTGGATTGTGTAATGAGATCCAATACATGGGATTCAGATGTAGAGACAGACAATAACGAAGAATTGGATTTAGATTTTAACTTTACAAAGCAAGAAACTTCGAGTAACATGACATCCCAAATACCTTCATTATATGACCCATTCAATAAAGTACTGAATAATAATAAAATAAGTCGATCCAGTCGAAGTGCATCACCTGAAATTGGTAAATCAGGTATACCACTAAAGATCTATTCTGATCCCAAAATAAAAAGTCCAAATACCTCTCGTGGATCTGAAGACACATTATGGACAAAAGTTCCTATTGTTGAGGAAATTAAAGAGGATTCTACTAAGTGTGAACCACATCATCGTATATTTGTTGAGAATCTGAAGCCAGCAATAAAGCCTATACCGAAGAATTTATTAAACTTGATTGTAGAATCAAGTGATGGATCATTAGATGATGCAACTAAATATGCTACGGAAATTAATGCGCAGAACAGTGTGGGAATACCAGTACCTGAGAAAGTTACAGAGCTAGTAAATATACCCACCAATGGGCCCACAATAAATGGTGTAAGAAAAAGTGCAATTATACGAGGGATCAAAGCTCGGACTAATTTAAAGGATAAGAACAATTTTAAGGCGAATAAATATCCACATAAACTGAGTGAATATAGAGAAATTTTGAGTTCAGGTAATAGTAGTAGATTGAACATTAGTGCAAATAATTTCAAAGGATTTTATTCACTGAAAGAGAAGCATAGATTTGAGAGACGTAATGAGATTGAACCAGATAATAAAGAGAATTTTGAAAATAATAGTGATAAAATTGGCAATAAAAGAGCCAGATGGAATGAAAGTTATGACTTGAATAATAACAAACGAGTTAATTGGGCAGAAAGTCTTGAATGGTAAATCTTAATGTGTTATTACGATTTTCATTATTTCAGTAAGATACAAATTTATATATTTTTTTTTTTACTATATAGGGGGTACTCAACAGTTTTTCTTAAAGATTGGTTGCACATAAAATCTATTTCAAACAATCCGAAGTTGTACAATTAGCACGAGCGTCGACTAAACAATGAATATCCTTGTTTAAATGTTGATCATTTGTACCATTACTACTTGTTGGATTTGAAGTATTACTCAATTGGTTTAAGTGAGTTGAAGAGATATTATATGCAGAATCTGACAAAAGATTATTTTTGTTATTATTTATTGATTGAGAATTGATTGAAGAGTATGTAGTTGGCAACATTTTTTGCTTTTCATAGAAGGCGGAGAATTCTGGTTGAATAGTTGCACTATGAATACCATAATCGTGTAAGCAAGTTTTAATATCTGCAGCAACTTGCAAGAAATTTTCTGGGGAGCAGTCAAGTTCAACATGAAGTGAAGCAATTAATAAACGTTCAGTTAAGTTCCAAATATGGAAATCGTGAACACCTAAAACTGAAGGTATACATAAGACATCTTTGATAACATCAGAAGTTTCAATTGTTAAAGGTGTACCTTGAAGCAAAATTCTTGATGAACGCTTACATAAGGGTAAAGCTGATGAGAAAATGATACAAGAGATTAACAATGAGATAATTGGATCAAAATAATATTTCCATGTATAATCAGTTTTCCAAATCAACAAAGCTGTTGAAATAACACCGATATTACCTAATGCATCACCGAGAACATGTAAGAAAACACCTTGCATATTTAATGAACCATTTTTATGATTATCTTTATTCTTACGAGAAGAAGTAGTTTGATTATTTGAATCTGAGGAAGAGTTCAATTGATTGACAACATAAGATGGTAAAACTTTACGTAAATCATCACTTGAATCTGTTTGTAATAACGGAGTAGTTTCAGCTGTTGCATGTTTTGAGTAAATGGATCTTGATCTTGGTCTTACAGGATGAGTATTAACGTTGTCTTCAGCGTGAGAGTGACCATGATCATGGTTGTTAACATTGTTGTTATCGGTGTAATGGCTAGATTCTGTAATAAGATTTTCTTCGTCGTCAACACCGTGGGAATGAGAATGACCACTTTCTTCACTATCACCATGAGAATGACCATGATCATGGAACAAGAAAAGACCAACAATGTTAGAAAGTAAACCACATGAACCAACAATTAAAATAAGAAAAGCATTGGTAATAACAGGAGGATCTAGAAGTCTTTGAACCGCTTCAATGAAGATTGTAAAACATAATGCAATCAAAAAGACGGCATTGATCAAGGCACCAAGAATTTCCGCACGCAGCCAACCGTAAGTGTATTCACCATCTGCAGTTCTAGTTTTAGCAACGTTGACTGCCCATAATGCAACAATTAGAGAGATGATATCATTTAGCATATGGAAAGAATCAGCAATAAGAGCCAAAGAATTGACCATGTAACCAACGATGATTTCCAATAGGAAAAAGACAGTGTCGATGACGAGAAGTGTGATAATTTTGAATTCTTTTTTAGACAAGGCCATAGTTAAATAGAAAGTTTAATAGAGACAATTGATGGATTAAATCTTGGAATTGTTTTAAATAATCTCAATGGTAAAAATTGTAAAGTAAAAGAGGTTCTAAATGTGCAATAAATTAAAATTGTGTAGTAATTTTGTTGAGGGAGATTAACAGAAGATTTATCAAGCAAAGATGTGTAAGGAGAAGACTGAAAATGAGGTTAGAAGAAGGCGGGGGAAGATGAAAAGTTGTTGTACAAGTGTTGCAAGAAATAAAATATTTAGAGAGTCATACGTATAAATTAGATTAATACAACATTGGAGGCCAACAATTTAAATTCAGTTTGCTACTGTACTGGGCACTCACGATGAATCTTGTGGCGGAAACGAAAAAAAACACAAAGTTGAATTCGAGGCTCGCGCGAACAGGAACAATGTTGTATACAAATTTCAGGCCCCACTGCATGCTGCATCAGCCAACTCGCAGGAACAAATAGTTTTTATATCTCAGGCGGACGGACACTCGCCACGACAACAATGCGTGTTGTGGCCCTGTCCGTGGGGCACAACAGCGGGGCCTGTCGTGCCGTGTCGTGGGCGCGTGTCGTGTGAGAGGTGGTGGTGGTGGTACTGGCTGAGAGAGTTGGCAGACCCGTTATTGTGGTCCAGATCGGTTCAGAACCCACAATCTGTCATTTATCCAGCTTGCACAGGGTATAGAATAGAATAGAATAGAATCGAATAGAATCTACCAACACCTTGGACCGCCCTTCTCACTAGACATGTCTGTGAATAATGACTGTAGTGCACACACAGATGTCAAACGGTACATTCTCGACCCAAGTGCTCTCGTATATGGTGGAATTGGTAAAATCAAACAATGGGTAGATGCTGCTCGTTCTGGTGCTTTCCAAACAGACTTGGTAATCTATGTCCCCATCTACACTTTAAAGGAACTCGAGTTTTTGAGAAAAGTTTTCAATCCTTCAATTTCAGCTAATGTCAGAGAGAGTATTAAATTTATTGATAATCAAATATCTTCAATTGATTTCTCTGATACTGATATAGGTACCGACAATAACACAAGTGATGATGACGATTGTGATGATGTTAATGTCAATGTCAATGTTAATGTTAATGTTAATGAAGATCTTGTTGACAGCAACAATCCTAAAATTGATAAAAATGACAATATCGTTTTAGATTTTGAAAGTTACAATCGTAAGAAACTTATAAAGGAGCAAAGAAAATTGTCGAAAGTATCCGTTGAATCAGAACATAAATACCATGCAACTTTCATTTTGGAAAATGACAACAATATAGGTCCTGATTGGAAAATTACTTCAGGATATCGTAGATCAACACCTTTATTATCAGATCTACCAACTCCAATAAATGGTGCATCCAAAAGAGGTCAATTGAGTCATGAAAATGGTCGGAAAGTCATCGGTGTTTTCGGTAATAATATTCCGGGTACTTACAATATATCATTACCTTTTGAACATGAAGTTAATAATAACTACAAATATAATAATTCAAATTATGATGAAGACTTTGATTCTGGGAAGGCAAAAGTTCCAATTAGATTAAAGTATCTTATCAGATCTTGTGTTCAAAAGCAATATATTGAAAACAAAAATAGAAAAGCAAAGGAAAAAATTGATTGGGATGTTATTTGTGAAGATACAACTACAACAATTTGGCTTAAAAGTTTTGGTATATCTGTGAAGAATGTCAATGAAGTTCAAAAAGAATTGGATCAATTAGCAGATTCAAATACTAATTTGTCAAATATAAGATCACCACGTTCTGCAAGTCCAAGTATTGGTAAGAAAGTCTTATTTGATCCGGTAACAAACAAATTTAAATCTGCTGATGAGTTAACTACCAACAAGGCAAGTGAAAAGAAGTCTAATATTAATTCAAAAGGAAAAAACAGAAAGCGTAAAGGTAGTAAACCTCTCAAAAAAGTATCAAATTTAGAATCTAAATCAGAAGAAGCTAAACCGTCTGACATTCCTGCAATTGTTTCCCCGCATGAATTTAGGAAACCAACAGCTGGTGAGCTTTGGACTCCTTAATATTTATGAAACTAAATCACCAAGAATAGGGTTTGAGTTTAAATTACCAGTCTCTCTAGTACCGTCATAATATAGAAGTGCATGACGGAGATTGAGAGTTTCACTTGAAGTAAACTTGCCAAAAGAAAAAACGTTTTACAGTAGTTGTATATAAACAAATCTATCTATCTATTGATTGCTTTAAGGATTTAATTTTCAGATTCGAGTCAAGGGTTGTATTCATCGAACAATCCTTTTGAGACTGCCCTAACATTAGAGATGCCAGAAAAAAACATATAAGAAATCAAAAATTCATCACTTTAAATCATTCCAAAAGCAATAATAGTTTTTCGTTGATTAAAGAGCTCTTAACGAAAGTTTTTCACTGACCATTAAACTGGGGGCATGCTCGCCCTTTTATATACGAGATTTTTTTTTTGAATCGTGCACACTCTGCACAAGCTCTTTGCACTGCCAGGTCTTGTGAGAATTCAGGGTTGGTTCTTTACATAACCTAGTACGATTGTAAGACTAGGATTAAATGTGTACATAATTATTACACATTATTAGTTAACTCTTTCACCAATCATTTCTACTGCATTTCGTAAACATTTCATATGAAGTATATATCTCCATAAGGTGTGTTCATTAGCAAATAATTGCCAATCAAGTCCATAACCTAATGCTAACTCTAAACGGAATAAATCTTCAACTTTTTGTAATCCTGTAACTTTACAAAAATATCCTTGCTTAAAATTTTTATCTTCAATCAACTTACTAGCTATACGTACAGATGAAAGTATAAGTCTGAAAGCATTCCTTTTATTAACTTCAGCAAATGTGACCTTTTTACATATGTCAATTTTATTATCGGTTGATTCAGCAGGTAATTCATTATCGATGTTAGAAATTATTGATGTTGATGAATCATCAAGATTCATACTTTGAGAATTAAGATTCATTTCTTCAGATAAATCATCAAAATTAGGATTGATTTCATTGTAATTAAAACTCGATCCAAGTGAAAGTGGTAAGGATCTAAGTGATAGATTTATATCTTTATCATTTAATTTAGAATCATCACTTAAATATTCATCGCATTTTAGATTGAATAAAAATTTGAAAAGGAACCATCCACTACATAAACCAACTGCTGCACTTATATCCAAATTTGCATTTATCCTATCAATATAATTTATTAAATCAATCTTTGGTTCAACTTTCAAATAAAATTTCTTATGAATAAATTGTAAATTTTCATTATTCACACAACATTTTTCATAACTACCAAGTTTTTCATAAACAAAATCTTCAAGATCTGTATCCTTAATATCATTGTTTTCAAAATTACTAAAAATCATTGAACTTTTCCTCAATGAAACACCTAATTCTTCCTGTGATTTACTTATCATTTCTAGCTTCCGTCGATGATTTAATTTATCTTTTCGATTTCTTAATTCCTCTATTATAACTTTATCGATTTCATCATTATCGATATCAAATTCATTATCAATTATATTTTTCCATAATCCTTCACCAAACAATAAATTAGTTAAATCCATCTCATTTATTTTCCCTCCTTCAACCAATTCAGTAAACCACATCATTTTTTCAAGAAACCATAAAAGTATTGACATACTTTCAATTCCAGTCATGTTCATCATATCCTTCCTCCTTATACGTTGAAGTAATTCATCAACATCAATTGTATTTACACTTTCTGATTTCACCTTCAACTTTGACTCGCTGTGATCTTGAGAAACAGTTGCCTTCCTCTTCTTTTGATTCGTTGTATCCTCATTAGATTTATTGTGATTAATTTCATCATCATTTCCCAAATTTTTATCTATTGATATATCTTCTTGTATCTCAACATCCTTATCATCGTGTTCCTGAATTTTCCTGATGTCATCATTAGGGAAGTTAAATGTGGTTTTCTGCGGTTTAAGTCGGAGTTCAATAATTTCATCTTCCCCCATATCCTTAACTTGTACTATTGCACCATCTGTATCTAGAACCATCATTTGTTGATATAATTTGAAAAAAAATAAAACCTTGACCTTGAATATACACTTGATATTTATCTTTCGTGAAATAAGACACACAGACTTTGTCGGGTATGGGGCTGCAGTGCTGCTATGTCAGGGCCTGGTAGAAACACCAATTCATTATCCATCACAAAAAAGTATAATATATGCATGTGGAGCCATATACATGCATTTTGAAGATCGATCACGTGCGCTAAGATCCGTATATATAACACGTACATTGAATCTAAAGCAAAATTCATCTTTACAAGATTTATTATTATAAAATCCACACAGAAAAGCTGATTGATATATATTATATACTTAACTGGATGGAGTATACTAAAGAAAATTTTATATAAAAGAAAGGGTTTGCTATGCTTACTCAATCAATGCAATCATTATAATTCATCATGATCCCAGTCATCCTCTTCATCATCTTCATCATCATAAGAGTCAGCACTGCCTGTAGCACCACCATATAATTTTGCAACGAGAGGGTTAACAACCTTCATCAATTTGTCCTTTTCTTCTTCAAATTCTTCAAGAGAAGCTGTTTCACCATTTTCTTCAATAAAACTTAAAGCTTCCTCAACTGCTTCAGAAAGTGTCTCTCTTTCATCAGCATCTAATTTTATAGTCCAATTAGTGTCATCATCTTGATCATCACTCTTCAATTGATTCTTAATAGAAATTGCTTGATTTTCTAACTCATTCTTTGCTAAAATTGTTTTTCTCAATTCTTCATCTTGCTCAGCATACTTTTCACCTTCTTCAACCATTCTATCAATTTCTTCTTGACTCAATCTAGATTTGTCATTTGAAATAGTAATAGAATTGGATTTACCTGTACCCTTATCAACTGCAGAAACTTTCAGAATACCATTGGAATCTAAAGTAAATGTAACTTCAATTTGTGGGACACCTCTTGGAGCTGGTGGAATACCTGTAAGTTCAAATTTACCTAATAAATTATTATCTTTAACCATTGCTCTTTCACCTTCATAGATTTGAATTAAAACGGCATTTTGGTTATCAACAGCAGTTGAAAAAATCTGAGACTTTTTGGTTGGGATTGGTGTATTTCTCTTAATTAAAGTTGTCATAACACCACCTGTGGTTTCAATACCCAGAGTTAATGGATTAACATCAATTAAAACAATATCTTCAACACCATCTTCACCACTTAAAACACCAGCTTGAACTGCAGCACCATATGCAACAGCTTCATCTGGGTTAATACCTTTAGAAATCTTTTTACCATTAAAGAATTTTTCTAGTAATTCTTGAACCTTTGGAATTCTTGTTGAACCACCAACTAAAACGATATCATCAATCTCACTAATTTTAACTTTAGCATCATCTAAAACTTGTTGAACTGGTTTCAAAGTTTTCTTAAACAATTCCATATTTAACTCTTCAAATTTAGCTCTAGTTAAAGACTCTGAGAAATCAATGCCATCAACAAATGAATCAATTTCAATTCTAGTAGACATTTGATTGGATAAAGTTCTCTTTGCCTTTTCCACTTCTCTCTTCAACTTGGCTAAAGCTCTTGGGTTTTCAGAGATATCAATACTGTGTTTCTTCTTAAAGACTTTGATGAAGTGCCTAACAACTCTATAATCGAAATCTTCACCACCTAAATGAGTATCACCAGAAGTAGCTAAAACTTCAAATGCACCTCCTGCAATTGATAGAAGAGAAACATCAAAAGTACCACCACCTAAATCATAGACAATGATTTGTCTTTCTTCTTCACCTTTATCCAAACCATATGCAATTGCTGCGGCAGTTGGTTCATTAACAATTCTTAAAACAGTTAAACCCGCAATAGTACCAGCATCTTTTGTTGCTTGTCTTTGTGCATCATTAAAATATGCTGGAACTGTAACAACAGCATGAGTAACTTTTTTACCAAGATAATCTTCTGCAATAGACTTCATCTTACCTAAAATCATAGCAGAAACTTCTTCGGCAGTAAATTGCTTAGTTTCACCATTGAATTGAACTTCAACAACTGGTCTATCATCCTTATCGATAATCTTATATGGCAAATGTTTGATTTCTTTTTGAATAACTTTATCGCTGTACCTTTGACCAATTAATCTCTTGATATCAAAAATTGTGTTATGTGGATTTGAAGCTGCTTGATTCTTTGCAGAATCACCGACTAATCTTTCATTGTTTTCAGTGAATGCAACATAAGAAGGTGTAATTCTGTTACCTTGGTCATTTGCAAGAATTTCGACTCTACCATTTTTCATGACACCAACACAAGAATAGGTGGTACCTAAATCGATACCAATGACAGTGCCATAGTTTTCAGAATCTGCTGTAGCTAGGTTCTGAGAGGCAAATGGTAAGAGGAATAGCAAGACAGCATATATGAAAAAAGCTGTTGATGTTAATGGAGACTTTTTAAATCCTACCATTTTCACTGGTTATTTTAGTTTTGACCGTGTAAGTAAACTTGAAGAATAAACCTAAAGAAGAACTACGAAACACAAAGAAGATTGGAAAGGATAAAAAGAAGGGGAAAGATTGGGGATACACCAAATATAACACGTAAGACCAAGACGAGGTAAACCCGGCAAACCCGTCTTCGGATCGACGTTGCCAGAACCCGTGTCGACTCGAGGCGAGGGCGACGACAATTTTTCCAACTTCTCAACTGCCCTCACAGAATTTGACACGTCAACGTCCGCGAAAAACAAAAATATTACGAGAACTGACGTGGCAGGAAAAGTCATCGAAGATTCGCGAAGCTTTCCACGTCCTGTCAGGAGGGAATGTTACGTAAGCGCCAAAAAAAAAAAACCCAAATTATTGCTGTGACAGAGCACATGTGTGTTCAGTGATTGTCATGGAGGGGCATCACGACTGAGGGTACCATTTCACATCAAAGAGAGACGATATTATTATATATACAGTGTACTAATTGACTCATTTGAATGGCTCGGTTAGCGGTACATCATTGATGCCAATTTTGTCTTCTTCGCGCAAGATTGATTGAATTGATTGATATTGATTGATTGTTTGACACCAATTATTTTAGATAAACACTAGACTCAACGGAAGCTATGTTGCTAAAGTTTGGCCTTCGACGTTTATGTTATATCTGATATCACTGTACAATATTGTAGATATACGTCTTACACTTCATATCTCCACTTTTGAATGTATATATAACCTAGATTCAACTTTTACGTATATATTTTGTTTAAATTAGCGCCGTCAGTTCGGAATCGAATTTCAAAATTCTAGAGAAGCCTAATTATATAGAGACGCAATTTTATACTTTTCAGGAATCACTTGTATCACCGATCAGTATAATATTTCTCTACGATCGGTCAAAATGTCAGAATTGAATTCACGATCTGGAAGTGTTTCCAATATATCAATTGCATCTTCATCCTTTGTTAACAATTCGACAATTAATAACGACGATTATATTAATTCAACAAATGATTATTTTAATATTAATACAACGACAAATAATAATAACTCCGGAACTTATACAGATTTAAATACAAATGACCAGTCTAATGATGATATACTATCTTCTGATTTGCTTCCTAATGCTATATTCAATTTAATTCAAAATGTCAACTACAAACGTAAATCTACAACAACTAATTTATTATCTCTTAATTCGTCTTCTACCGTCATATCACTCAATGGACCAACGACTAAGGACATACCTTCTATAAAACTTACACATGTTGATGATGTCCCTTATACAGAATTTTCTAACTATTTAAATGGGATAAGTGATTATTACCACGAATTTAGTAACTCGAAATCATTGACTTTAAATTCTCTTCAATCTTTAAATACTGTTTCAAATGAACAACAGGAAGCAGCCCTAGATAAAAATAATTTAAATCATATTCCAAAAATTTATTTTGAAAAAGACTTTAGGCTTGATAATCCCAGAATTTTCAGTCAGATAGTTTCAATGGAAAAATCAATCCAATCATCTTCTAATGACTTACTTTCTTTGATAGAGTACGATACTTTGCAAGAGAAACTATCTTCTTATCTTGATATAGTTGAAGTCAATTTGATTAAAGAAATATCTGATTCGAGTGATAACTTCTTTTCTGCTTTGGGTGACCTGAGAAATATTACTCATTCATCAAACACTTTAAAAACCCAATTACAAATAGTCGATGATAAATTTCTTAAATTCAAAGATACTAGATTTTTTATGTTCAAAAAGTTGCTAGTTTTAGTGAAAAAATATCAAAACATTGAAAAATTCAATCAAATACTATCACAGCTTAAACTAATTTTGACTCAAGCTGATAAAGCAGAAGAAGAAAATTTTAAAGGTGACTACAATATGTCACTTAAATTAATTGACTCAGTATTTGCTTTGATAAACGGTAATTGTCCACCAAATGTTTTAATCACTGAGTTCACAAAAGAATGGAGGTATCCCTTAAGTGATCTTAATCGATTACCAGCACTTTCACCTTTGAAACATCAACTTTCAGCATTGATAACAGATACCGGTAAATCTTTTGCAAAGCTATTCACAAATATATTAATCGATGATTTGAGATTGGCATATGAAGATTTTGATCATTATAAGTACTTACAAGTATTAATATCCACAACAAACGATGATGACACATTTGACTCTAGGTATTTGATCAACCAGCTTACTAAAGAGAAAGCTGTTGAGTATTTAACAGGTCTAACCAGATGTGGAGAATTGGTTTCTGCATTTAAGTTGTATGAGGAGAAATTTTATAACGAGCTTAAGTACATCTTAAAAGCTAATTTGCCACATAACAACGATAACGATGAAAATTATAATGATGATGATGAAACAGAGTCCAAATCAAAATCGCTCAACATAACTAATAATCTAAGCAATGCATTGGCTCTAAGTGACTTAATTAAAAATATGACACCAAAAGAATTTGAAGATATGTTGATCAAAACTTTTACTGAACTATCTATAACACTAAAAAGGTTGATTTCTCATAAAGATTTTTTATTTAGTAATGTTATTGATACTCTCAACAATTTTGATCCAAAAATTTTAAACTCACAGCCAGACTTTTTGGGGAATTTAGATATTTCTAAACCCATAAACATTACGATTAACTCAATACAAAAACGTATTGCGAAAATTGTGAAGATTAGAGAGCAGAAAATAGCAATAGTTCCACTTGATTATTTCCTTCGATTTTACAAACTTAGTATGGGATTTTTGGCTGATTGTGAATTGATTTCGAAAGGTTTAGTAAATGATTTTATTTTAAGAGATGTAATCAATAGGCAGCTTTTTATTTATTTACAAAGTTTTCATAAAGCTTGTTTGAAAAGAGTTGTTGAATTGATTGAACTTGAGCCATGGAAAGATGAAGGCTTAACGATGTATTGTCAAGATACTTTGAACTTATTTTACAAGTCATCAATAGGTGATATAGACGAACATGAATGGTTTGATGGTTTGAGTTTAGACTTTCGTTTTGAGCAAAAAAAGAAGCAACTAAATTTAGAGTTCGATTTACGGAAAACTCTCAGCTTGCATGGACAGAATTACATCTTGCCAAAGTCGACGACTAACCTACTTAGTCTTTTGAAAAATTACTTGATCATAGTTTATTATTTTAGTGGAAACATAATTAATACAATTGCTCAAAATTATATTCCTGAGTTACTGAAATTAATGAACCTAAAAATACATCAATCAGTTTTAGGTGCCCAAGCAACTAAAACAGCAGGATTAAAGCATGTTACCACCAAACATTTGGCATTGGCTGGTGAAGTCTGTAGATTTTGGAGTATACTTGTTTTGGATATTGAGAAAATTTGTATTTCAAGGTTTGAAAGCAATAAAGCTAAAAGTGAGGATGCAGATAAAATTAGAAAAAATATTAAAAAGGAGTTTCAAGAAACCCGTAGTCTTTTTATGGAACAGGTTGTTGATATATATGATAAACTTATTGCAATCATGAAAGAGACTGCCTCCTCTATTATAAACGTCTTAACCGTTGATGATTTTTTGAAAAAAGATAATACACAAGAATTTAAAGTTAGCCCGTATATGGAATCAATTGTAAAAAAGACATTAACCATTGCTAAAAGTGTTCAACGGTATTTACCTGAAGAGGAGTATAGTGGAATTATGAATCGAATTTTTGAAGAATATCAAAAAATCTTGATTGAGAAATACAAGTTCGTAACTGAATCCAATAAAACAAACATTATAGTGAAATCACAAATTCGTACCGATCTTATATTTTTTGAGGAAAAATTACAAGATATAACCGATGTGAAACAAATAGTCAAGCAAATTGTTGCTTCAAGCCAAATTGAGCTTTATGAAGAACAGGATGATGCGATGATGCAACTCTTTGAGGGAAGCAAAATTGATGGAAAGGATAACTCTGTGAAAACCATTGAAATCCCAGATAAAGAGTCTAATCAACTTATAGTCAAGAAAAACAATAAGGCTGAGGAAGACAACATCGCTCCTTTAAAAGTAAACGATATGGCAGTCGATGACCAGGACAGTGATTCCAATTTGAAATCTTCACATACTCACTCTTCTAATAATATGTTGGGAAATGTGTCGACATCTAATACATCTAATATAAATGAAATTGTTGAACTTATACCAGCTGCAATTGAAAACCACGAAGAAGACTCAAATCACTAATAAGACTTGTTGATTGTGGTAATGCCAAAAGCTTTTGGAATCTTTTTTAATATGAATGAAAAAGTAATCTTGATCTGCACTATAGAGATACAAAGTAAGAATTGCTGAATCATTAGATGATCTACTTGCTAAACTGAAAATCAAGTCGCTAGCGATGCATGCGTAACGTAGAAACGTAATACAAGACACGATCAGTTTCATAAAACATCAAGATTTCTGCGGTACAGCCATAAATGGTTTATTTATGATCAATATATAACATTTTATAACAAAATTGGGTCACAAAATTCTAAAAATAGAGCAACTTTATGAAAAAATTACAAGGAACGTCATAGAAAGTAATCTTTTGTTGCACAAAAAACAGATTTGACCAACACATATTTTTTGTATGATATCGTATACATTGTTCTTAACGCTTGCTAGCAAAATTCTGCTTGCACGTACAATCAAATTACAATGTCAGCCTGTATATATAGTCAGCTTCTCAAAATAAATTTAATAAATTAAATTTTTGCGTGTTGGGTTGAGCAGATCCTATCACTTAACGTAGAGAGATCGATCTGCGAAATTGGATCAAATTTCCAACAAGCTGCTTGATGCCTGATTACAGTGGAGATTTTACCTGACAAAGCTGAATCCAAAAGGTGAACCTGTTAACCAGACCGACAGATAATTATGTCGTTAGACTATAGTTCAATTCATCAACATCTGAAACAGCTCAAGGTTACTCAAGGTGTAGGCGAATCCGCAGGCCCTTCAAGTATGCAACTTGATGAACAAACAGCTATCAAGTACGTTACTTCACTGCGTCAAGACTTGCTTCAAATAATAGGCAAAAACTCATTGATTTCTCATTTCAATTCTGATTCTATGAATGTGATCATTACATTGACAAAAGTATTAGATTACTTGCCCAAGTCAGACATTATATTTGCTCTGTTTGATCAGACATTTTTTGGAGCTTTGTTTCTTCTACTGAGTGTTACAAATATACCTATTGAAGCATTACGTGGGATTTTAAGGATTTGTTTGACTTACCTTGCCGGAGTTCTTCCTAAGAACAGAAAAAAAGGAATGTTTAAACCTCTTCTTTCTGTTCTGTGCGAAAATGTCCCTAATTGTGATATGAACCGATGTGATTTGGTATTTGACAATTTAACTTCGAAAATAACATTTGCTGATGCAAGGATGAATCTGAACATTGTTGACTTTGTTGCGAAGGTATTATACCGTTTGCTTGAAACAATGGGTTCCACTACGACCAGCCCCGTAGACGAAGTCGCTATAGAAGGTGAGGAAGCTCTTTTAAAAATTATGAGATCATTATATGTTTATAATTTTTTTGGAGTTCTGTCTGGTATCAAAGGAATTGGGGAGATTGAGAGTATGACTGGTCTTAGAGGGAGTTTAGATTTGACTGCTAAATGGCTAAAGTCCCAGAAAGTAAATAAAGAAAGTGTGATTTGGTCGTCCTGTAACTCTCTAATGGAAAAGGTCGGTATTAATATACTACAAAAAGATTCTGACTTATTGGATGTATTATCTGTTTTGAGCCTAATTGGAGTTTTCAATCAACCGAAAATGTCATTGAAAAAAATTATGGTAGAATGTAACATGACATCAAGTTTCCCAATTATTAAAATTATCTTATCTATAAATACGGTATTTATGGAAAGGCAATCATTAAATAAAATTTTTGGAATTTGGAACACAGATTTATGGTACACTATTCTGAATGTGAGTACACGTTGTTGGTTATACAGTGGTGCAAAGATTGAAAATAATGATATAATCAAAGTGATCAAGATGGTGAATATTGTAATTGATTGGATTATAACACAAATTGATCTAGCTCTAAATTCAGAAAACTCGAATGATCCAGCAACTGTATACAGTTTAAACGCTTCTGAACTTTTGGAGCAAGTAGAAAGTTTTAGCTATGAAGAAATCAAAGCTTTGCAGTTAGATTCTATTAGACGTGATATCACATCTTCATGGAAATCCGAGATGAAACCATTTGAAAATATGATTCACAACGAAGTAATTGAGTTAGTTAGTGACAGGAAATTTATGCAATTGAGTAAGGGATCTTGGGTATATTGCCAAAATCCATTACAGGTATCAGAAACGTCATATATGTTTATCACCTTGAATGCGAACTCGCAAAGCATTGTTTACAAAGAATTTCCCAAAAAGCCGGCAAAAACATCCAACTTTCAAAACCTTGACAAAGATGGTACTATGATTGAGTTCAAAAACATTACAGGTATTGAATGTGAAAATATGAACCCTCAAACTGATGATTCTGGCCTTATTATTCTACGTAGTGAAAGAATGGATGTAAATAAGGTTGAAGTATTCACAAAAACCGGAAGTTTGATCTTTTTTGTACATACAAAGGAACTCAAGGATGCATGGGTGGATGGTCTAAGAATTTTAGTATCAGAAAGTAAAGCAACAGTCAAAAATTCTGTCGAATCAACAACCATGAAACAGTCAATTTCTGAACAGTTCTTCACTAAAAGCGGCGTAACCAAAGATGTTAAGAAGCAAGTAAAGATTTTAGAAGATGTAAGATTCCGTACACAGCTTCTCTACTTGGACAACCCAGAAATCATATGTTGTGATTCTGGTTCTATATCTGTTGATTGGACAGAGCTAAGCGAAGGCTTCAACTACGAATAGAAACCATTGGGAAACTAATATCAACACTCGCATGTTTGCATGCATTTACTAAAGTTTGTATAGATTGAATTAACAAGACTTTAAACAAGTTGACTTAATATATTATCATCCTGAATTGAAGAGTCTTCTGCAAGCTTGTACTGTTGGCTAAATCCAAGTAAGTTGCAGGAATATATGCATGTGAGACTCAATACAAGTTAGGTCCCGCGTGACTGGGGAGAATCGCTATGTAAGACTGGCTAGGGAGTGTGGCAACGCAAGATCAATTCTTTCGAATGGCAAACGTTGATTTGATTGATTGATCTGTTAATGCTGATTGATCAATTCCGGTATTATAGATTACTCTATTCCGCCCATGCGTTATCCGAGTAAGGATGATATCTTACGATTTAGTATTAACCTCATTCCAAATTACATCGAATCTTACAACAAAATTACCATCACAAAATCCAGTTTCTTGTGGAGCCAGGAAACTAAACACTCCATAACCACACCATCTCCATTAGATCTTCTCCATTGTTGTTAACAGTCGTACATTCCGATTTCAGCGAGATGCCATAGCTAACCACTTACCACCTTAATGCAATCAGTACTATCTGTAACAGGGTCAAGTACCTGTTCGTAGTACATCAGTACACCTTGGCGAAGTCTCGAAGAGACTTCGACCAGTCGTCCTCCAAATAACATAGTTAGTTTACTACCTTAGTATACTCTTATATAGTTCCCTCTGAACTAGTCTAATCAGATCTCGTTACACTATCTTAATATAAATTTATTAAATTAGCGAGATCGATATAAATTTCCTTTAAAAAAATTTTCAAAAAGAATTTTAGTTTATTCTGAAATATATCTACCATTCTTTTACCATAACAAATCAAGCAGTATTAGTTAAGAAGCTGATATGAAAGGTAAACGGACCGGTAGTAAGACTAAATTTGTAACAGAATTTATTCCCACAATTTCTGATTCCGAAACTGATATACCTGATTTAGATTCCGAAGATGAAGTTAAAAAAGAAGATCCAAAATCTGAAACTTCTGGTGTCGTTCCCTTGAAGAAAAAAACGAAGAAAACAAAGAATCGCAAAGGTGAAAATAATAGTAACAAAGATGAATTGACTACTTCAAGCTCTACAGAAAAAACATATGCTGATCAAAACGTCTCCAATGATCTCAACCCTGATTTTATTTTTGTTGTTGACGAGTTCGGCTCAAACACTGCATTCAATGGATGGGATTTTGGTGGTAATGAAAAAGATCTAGATGAATTGACCAAAAAAGAAGTAGATTTGGATGACATTATTAGAAGAAAGGGGGGACTTACAGGTAAAATTGATGTCAATGAACATGAAAAAGACAATAAAGCAGATTTTGAACAAGAGAACTCAGATAACAGCAACGATCAAGGAAGAAATGGAAAGGGTGAAAGTGATTTGGAGGATGAAAGCAACGAAAGCGATCAAGATGATTATGAAGATGCAAAAGAGCATGGAATTAGTGACGATGATGAATTGGCGATGGATGGATTCGGTATGGGTGCCCAGTTAAATGTTGATGGAGAATCACCTGACCAAAATCATGATGACTTGAGTGATCCGGAAACAAAGAACTCTTATGAAGGAGAAGAAAACAACACCAATGATGAAGACGATTCAAGTTCGGTCGATATTGAAGAAGAAATTGATGAAAATGCAGATTCTGCAGAAGCAATAGCTAGCTTCTATGATCAAGCTGAAGGTGAGGTAGCTAAAGAGCAAACACATAAAACTTTTCAGTCACTGAATTTATCACGTCCAGTTTTGAAAGCTCTCACTGCATTGAACTACTCTACCCCAACCCCTATTCAATCGGCTTCTATTCCTATCGGTCTTTTAGGTAGGGATATAGTTGCCGGTGCTGTGACTGGTTCGGGTAAAACAGCTGCTTACATGATACCTATCATTGAAAGACTACTTTATAAACAGGCTAAGATTGCCAAAACTAGAGTTATTGTGTTGACCCCAACAAGAGAGTTGGCCATTCAAGTTGCTGATGTTGGTAAAAAACTAGGACAATATGTTCACAACTTTTCAATTGGTTTGGCTGTAGGTGGTTTAAATTTGAGACAGCAAGAACAAGAACTGAAAAAGCGACCTGATGTAGTTATTGCGACACCCGGCAGATTGATTGATCATATTCGAAATTCTCCTTCCTTTTCTGTTGATGATGTAGAAATCGTCATTATGGATGAAGCAGATCGTATGTTAGAAGAAGGTTTTGAAAAGGAAATGCAAGAGATTGTTGAATTGTTACCTAGAAAAAGACAGACAATGCTGTTTTCTGCTACCATGAACTCTTCAATCAAACAAATGATTGCGTGGTCGCTTGAAAAGCCGGTCCGGATTATGATTGACCCTCCTAAAACTGTAGCAAATGGCTTGATTCAAGAATTTGTTCGTGTTAGAAAAAGAGAGGAGCTGAAGCCTGCTTTACTTTACACAGTTCTATCTAAACTTGATCTAACCCAAAGGACTATTGTTTTTATAAGCACAAAGGACATGTGTCACAAGCTAAGAATCAAATTGGGTTTATTAGGTTTGAGAGTTGGAGAACTGCATGGTGGTTTATCTCAAGAACAGAGATTGAAAAGTGTTACACAATTCAAAAATTGTGTTGTTCCGATTCTCTTATGTACGGACTTGGCTGCTAGAGGTTTAGATATTCCTAAAATTGAAGTGGTTGTTAATTTTGACATGCCAAAAAGTCATGAAATTTATCTCCATAGAGTAGGTAGAACTGCAAGAGCAGGTAGAGATGGTGTATCGATTTCTTTTGTCGGTGAAGCTAAAAGAGAACGTGCAATTGTGAAAGATGTTATCAAAAATGTGGAAGAATCTGGAAAAGGCAAGGCTGTTGGACGTAATGCGGACTGGGACGAAGTAGACCGTGTTAATAAAATTTTGGAGTCCAAAAAGGATCTTATTGATGAAATAGTGGAAGAAGAAAAACAAGAGAAGGCAGTCCTGAGTGCTGAAATGGAATTGAAAAAAGGTGAGAATTTGCTAAAATTTAAAGCTGAGATTGAAAGTAGGCCGAAAAGAACATGGTTCATGACAGAAAAGGAGAAAAAGCAAGAAAAAAACAAAGCTCTTGAAGCTTTGGGTAAAACTAAAAAACCAAATAGCAAGAAAAGAAAAAGGGATGAAGCACTTGCTGATGCTGGGGGGCGTAGTTATAAAAAAACCAGCTCAGATCGTAAGACGAATGACGTAAAGAGAATTAACAAAATGAACTCAAAGAAGAATTTTAAAGGTGGCAAAAAACCAGGAAGAAAGTAAGACGTATAGTTTTATAAATCAGTAAACAGGTCTTCAAACTAAATATTTAGTTAAAGCAAAAAGAATTAATGTACATAAATGACTGTTTAGAATGAGAAAAGTTGCTGTGTAAGATTCGTTTGTTCAGTTCATTTTGATGTTGAAATTGTATTATTTTCGGAAATTGAAATCGGCTGTGCTTTGATATTCAAAAACGTATTTCATCTAGCAATCAGAGAATAGCACTATGTCTAATTCAACTGCAGAGCATTGCTCACCGATTTTAGAGTCATAAAGGTTGTAAAAGTTTCCAGAAAGACATTGATAGAAAGTAGTAGATTTTCCTAATGCGAGCTTGCCGTTAACAATATTCCAACCAGCTGCAAATATAGTTCCAGCCTGTGGTGGAGGGCCATCAAACTGAAATTGTCTATTAGAAACTATGGCACCAATTCTGTCACTAGCATCTCTCAAAACACTGTCAACTAAAGTCATCGATAGAGCAGTAGCAGACTTACAAGTACTTGGAACTTCATCACGTTTCTGATAAATCAACATTGCCGTTTCTTCAATCTCTCTTTTTTGATAAACAGTTGCTGGCTCCAAAGTTGGTAAGTAAAGACTGGTTATAGTGTCTGTTACTGTTTCAAGTGGTGTAATTGTGTGTGTTGTAGTCTCTTCTTTAGAAGTGGTGGAGTCGCATTCACTTGCAAGGACTGTAACATATGCCTTAACAATTTTTGTGATTTTAGTAGTTACTATTTCAGTATCTTCTTCTGTAGGCCTTGTCTTCGTGATCAATGTGGTAGCCTGGATTTGGCCATCTCCTATTTGAGTCACCAATGCAGGAGGTGGAACAAGTGGAACACTAGTTGTTGCTTGGATTTGGCCATCGCCAATCTGAGTAACTAAAGCTGGTGGTGGAGCTGAAATTGTTGCTTGAACTTGGCCATCGTCAATCTGCGTCACAACAACGTGACCACTTTTGTCAGTTTTAACCGATGATAACCTGACAGAAGAAACAATAGGGTTTATCGCTATGCCGAATAATTGTCTGAATTCAGTCGTGGCACCATCCAAATATCCATCAGTAGGTGTAAAAGTGGAGTAGTTGTCACCGGGCACATAGCCAGTAGCATAAGTTGTAGTAGCAAGTGTTGCAATTTTAAATACGGTTGTAAATCTCATTGTAGCTTGGAGAAACTAGATCATTCCGAGTTCCCCCATAATCATGAAAATAGAAGGATTGTTATCGCTTTTATAACCATTGCATAAGAGCTTGATCGAAGTGGATCATCGAGATTGGAGGCTGATTTTTAGATCAAAGATAAACAAACTAACCACAAAATTTAATAGGCAGGTCATATAAAGTGAAAACAAACAAACAAAACGCGGTCTCAAAAAACACGCAAGCAAAATAAAAAACAAACTAATTTAGCGAATTTGGTGGCGGGTTATAACATTTCTTTACTGGGAAATCTAATGAGGCTAACACGAATCATATCACGTAATTTACTTTGATCTTTACAGTAGTGGATATAGATATTCAATGTACTGGAATTTCAAAACAAATTTAAAGAGTGCAAACACATATCCTTATGCATCCACATGCATGATGAGTTTTTTGGATCTCTGAACCACAGAACTCCAATTGATGTTGTATATGATGATGGTTTCCGTAAAAGCTATCAATAGGAGACCAGCACCGTTACCTACCCATAAACCCATAAGTTTCATGTCCATCATGAAACCCATATATAATGCTAAGGGAACAGCCAATACGTAATAACCAATCAAGCTAATAGCCCCTCCAATTGCCTGCATTGCCAGTGCTCTGAGAATACCATTCGCAACACATGCTACACTATCAAGCATCACAAATAGAGCCACTATCGGTGATAAACTCACAAACATTTCTATAACCTCTATATCTTTTGTAAAAAGAAAAGCAATGTATTGTGAAGCAAAATAAATGATAGAAGCATTGAAAGATGCAATTATAATCGCTGAAAGGAATCCAACATTGATCGCTATTTTTGCACTGGTGATATTTTCCCCGCCAATAAAGTTAGCAATTCTAGTAGAAGATGCCACTGAAATTGCAAACGGAATCATGTAGAGCAAAGATACAATCGAAGATAGCGCCGATTGAGTTGCCAAAGCAGAAGTACCAAATTTTGAAGCAAATAAAGTGAGAATTTCATATGCTAATGACTCGGCCACAATCATTACAATTCCAGGAATTGCTAATTTAGATAAATCATACCAATAGAGTAATGCCTCAGATGAAAATCCAGACCAGCATTGAGAACCTTCAATGTATATAACATAAAGAACCAAAAGTATGAACATCACCCAAAAATTTATGACAGAAGCAATGGGAGCACCTATGTACCCCATACCAAAAGAACTCGAATAAACCAAAACCCAATTCATGAATAAATTCAAAGGGGCAGTAATGAACAAGATGTAAGTAGCAGCATCAAATATTCCTTGAGCTTGAAGAAAGCGTTTGCCGTTTTCGAACAAAATGTAAGGTGGGCCACCAAATATCAATATACGTAAAAATTTCTGGGTTAAATCAACTACCTGTGGATCATCTATAATTTTTGATAAAAACAAGCCGCTAAAATACCATACCAATGCAGCAGGTAAGAACACAAAAAGGGAGAAAAGAGAACATCTTTGTGTGTGGATTCCAACGTATTTGAATTGGCCAGCACCATATGCCTGTGGACAAAGAGTGTCCAAAGAGGTTGCAATTCCTTCAAAAATTGCTAATACAATAGTTGATGTCATTGATGCCATTGATACGGCTGCTAATTCTTCCTTCCCTAAATGTCCAACAAAAACAACACAAACCAAAGAGAATATTTGCTCCAAAAAAAACGTAAATATCAAGGGAATGGAGTAGCGACCTAATCTCTTCATTTCAATTAATGTGTTCGATGATTCTGTTGAAAAATTCTCTTCTTGTGTTTCTTTCAATATATCTTCGATGCTTACAATCGAAGATCTTAGACTCTGCCTATCATTAGACCCAGACATGCAGAAATTGCTATCATCTGTCGCTCCATATGTAGCAATATTATCATCTGTACTCAAAAAACTTCGTCTCTCTCGTTCTTCGTCTAACCACTGGCTTATACATTCTATTTCGTCATCAGTTCCATCAAGATTGGAAGGTAAGGAACGAAATGTTGAAACAGACTCAGTATCTGATCTACATTCTCCTTCACCCAAATAAGAACCAGAGCACAAGCTAAGAAATGATCGTTGATCTGCATCATTATTATAACGAAAAAGAGGTGAGTTGGTACTCGGTGGCAAGAAAGTCAACGGTATCTTCCTACGCTTATTGATAGCAACATTGTTTGATGTCAGTAAACCTGAAAATTGGATTGCTGCTGCTTTGGGCTTTCCAGGTCTTGCGATTGTTGAGGAATTTGCAACGTGTGAGTTTTCCAGCCGGCGTTCAGACATTTGCTAAATTGACTGAAGTGTCGTGTAAATAGAAAGAGATAAAATCTCATCAATCGTATAATGCAAGATCAATCTGGTATCACGTGATTGTGCTTACAACCGTACACCTTTTTAAGTTTTTCTCTACATCGAGTAAATTCATCTGTCAAGATACAGTAACGATATTGATCAGGGGAAATATCAGTTCTTCTGTGTGGTTTCTTTTGTTATACAAGTAGTATTACTAGTAAGACATAGGTCCTAGGCCAGAACCTGGAAGGCAACCCGTCGGGGGCGTCCAAACAGAGACCAACAGCTATGGGACTATCGTGCTCCTACCCTAGGCTGTGCCACTCAGGAGGATCTGGAGGATCCGCCGTTAATCGGTCGCTATTCGCAGACAGACGACTGACAACATCTGATGAAGTTTATGCCACACCGGCATAACTTGATTTAAGCGAATTCTGACGCGATCAATTTTAATTTTTTCAACACATAAAATAAATTTGAAAAAAAATACTCCCTATCAGGGGCTCGAACCCTGGACATTTCGGTCAACTTTTTAAAACTTTTTTTAAAAGCCGAACGCTCTACCGACTGAGCTAACAGGGAGTTGCGTGGTTGTAAAGGATGGGACCTAGATAGGTAGGATGCTTACGACACAGAATTTGTCACGACGTGCTTGTGGAGTTGACAGGCGTCGAGCGAGACGGAAGTCACGTGCAAAAACACGATGTCACGAGGCCCCCAAAAAGCAAAACGAACATCCAAAAGCCCGGAGGACGATCCTCCATACTTCCCTGAGCTT
>JBBJZV010000097.1:0-42701 GCA_039700735.1 Pichia pseudocactophila
GCCGTGCTTTGTCGGTGATACTACGCGAATCGTTTCTCCCGGGAGTTTCCCCAAGTATGGGATTCCACGCCTTAACAAGATAGACCAGCAATTCCTTAGTAGGTCAATATTAGTTTATAAATGTATCTATATATATATAAAAAGCAAATATAAACTAAGGCTTACATCTACCAGAGAATCTTGGATAAAGAGAGCAATCTCTGACTGTGAATCTGTTACATAACCATGCTAAAATTCTTTCGGTACCCAAACCGTAACCACCATGTGGAGAAGTACCATAGATTCTTTGATCTGTGAACCAGTAGTAAGCAGCTGGATCAATTCCTTCTCTCTTAAAACCAGCTAGTAGCTCTTCGACATTATCAATTCTCATAGATCCACCAGTAATTTCACCAACAGTAGGCATCAAAACATCGACAGATTCAGTGACTCTTGGATCATCAGCACATTTTTTCATGTAAAAGGATTTTATTGTCACTGGAAATCTGTTTAAAAGAATAGGAACGCCAATAGTGTCAGTCATTTTTCTTTCTGCTGCCTCAGCAATATCATCACCAAAAGTGAACTTTTCGCCTTCTTCATTCAAAATACCATTTTCGTTTAACCATTCAATAGCTTCAATATATTGCATTCTTTTGAATGGCATTTTTGGTGCAACAAAACCTGGATTTAATTGCTTCACTAAAGGACCTGCAATTGGATCCTCTAAAACGTACGTGACTGTCTTAGAAATAACAGTTTCAATATGAGTTAAAAGATCATCAAAATCTAAGAATGCTAATTCTGCTTCAATATGGGTATATTCAGATAAATGTCTTCTAGTGTGAGACTTTTCAGCTCTGAAAGATTCTTGAATACAGTAAACGTCACCCAAAGCAGGTAAAACGGTTTCCAAATATAATTGAGAGGATTGAGTTAAGAAAGCTTCTTCACCATAATAGTCCATCTTGAACAAAGTTGAGCCACCTTCAACTTGTGTCTGAACCATACATGGCGGAGTGACTTCAGTTAAACGTTCTTCTTGGAATACTCTTCTAATTGCTGCTAAAAATGCGGCACGGACCTTCATAACTGAAGACAAGGTTTCACCTCGTAGAGTCAAGTGTCTTCTATCCAACAAAAGAGATGGATCAGCATCTTCTGCAATTTGATTGGTAAAAGAATCCTTACCACCTGGAGCAAGACCAACAACTTCGTAATAGTCAACAACTAATTCAACGCCACCTGGAGCAGACTTACCCTCTGGTAATTTGTTGATAGTACCAAGGATCGTTAACGTTGATTCAACAGTCAATTGTTGGGTTTGGTATGCGTTGGCTAAGTCACCTGATAAAACACATTGAATATAACCGGTACCGTCTCTAAGGACAATAAATGCGACACCTTTTTGAATTCTCAATCTGTGGATCCAACCTTGAATCTTAACTCTCTCACCGATATGATCAGCAACATCTAACATTTTTATTTTAGAAGCAGTTGGTAAAGACTTATCTTCAACAATGGTAATTTTCATAGCTTCCAACATTTTTGCAGACTCGTCTGCTTCCTTGGCAGCTTTTTCTTCAGCAGCTTTCTTAGCCTTTTCATCTTTCTTCTTTAATCCTTCAGCACCCTTCTTTGCCTTTTTCAATGCGGATGCAGAGATTTCGGTGTATCCAGCAGGTGAATCCTCTGTTGCGTCCTTATAAACCTGAATAGATGCATCTGGAGAAACATATAAAGCAAATGCTGCCGTTTGATATGGGGATTCTAGAGAACCTGATGCAGATTCAGAATCTGCACCTGTGGTTGGGTGGACGTAGACAGTAGACATTGCTTGTGCAGTCAAAACCTAGTCTCCACTAATAACGTTCGTGACTAAATCTGTACTTTCAAACGATTTTTGTCGGCTTCGAATTAATTTGTCGAACAAAAAATTTATGGAAAATAAAAAATATTGCTAAATTTTTAATGCAAAAATTGCAAAATTCAAGAAATATTGGGCCAGCTTTCGGATCCTTAACTTAACGTAATGTCATTGTTCCTTTTGTGAAATCTGTAATACATGATGTTATCGGCAGCCGCAATGACTACTAAATATGCTACAAGGAAAGGTCACCATTTTCGAAAGTTTGCAACCTTAGAGACTTTGAAGAAATGCTCTCCGTTTATTAATTCCAAGATTAAACCAGATCAGGAATTGGATACGCCAGATAAAGTTTCTGAGATGCTGTCCAAAACCCCACGACAATTAAACTCGGGCTTTTATTCGTATACATATCCAACCCAGAGAAAAGCATATAAGTTTTTGAGTGCTTCACCCAATGCACTCGAAGATTTGGGCTTGGATCCAGTCAATGAACCTAAATCGCAATATTTTCAGGACATAATGTCAGGAAAGACCTTTTATCAGAGTAAAGAGCCAAAGGTATTTCCATTTGCGATGGCGTACGCTGGATATCAGTTTGGTAGCTTTGCTGGCCAGTTGGGTGATGGTAGAGTTGTGAATTTATTTACTGTACCATCAGCAAACAACAAAGAAACTTTTGATTTGCAACTTAAAGGTGCTGGTAAAACCCCGTTTTCTAGGTTTGCCGATGGAAATGCCGTCCTTAGATCAAGTATAAGAGAGTATATTATTTCTGAATACTTACATGCGATTGGTATCCCATCGACTAGAGCATTGGCGATTACTGCTTATCCTGAAAACAAGGCACAAAGAAATGGGGCAGAAATGTGTGCTGTTGTTTGTCGTATGGCACCTTCTTGGATAAGAGTTGGACATTTTGATTACTGCAGAATGAAAGGTGATAGACAAGGGTTATTTGATTTATGTGAATATATTGATACCACTGTTATAAAGGGAGAATATACCAAAGATTTATACAGCTATATGGAAAATGATAATGATTTAAAAGCGTTTGGTGAACTAACTACTTTTGATAAGCTATTCCTTGATATACTTATTAGAAATTCTAAATCAGTTGCATATTGGCATACTTATGGTTTTTTGAATGGGGTTTTAAATACTGATAATACCTCTATTCTTGGTTTAGCCATTGATTTTGGCCCATTTGCTATAATGGATAAATTTGATCCAAACTATACATCAAACAGCGAAGACCATGAATTGAGATATTCTTTCAAAAACACGCCGTCTGCTATCTGGTTCAATATGGTGAAATTGGCTGAATCTATGGCAGAAGTATTAGGTGCAGGACCTAGCCTTATCAATGATTCAAAATTCAGAGCCAACGGTTACCCTAATGATGAAGCTGTTGATGCTGCGATGACACGAGTTAACAAACTAATTAGAATAGGAGGTGACATTTTTGAAAAGACTTTTATTGATGATTATCTAAGACTAGTGTCTGCTAGATTGGGTATCAAGCCTAGAGCCTCAGACAATCAGGATATTTTTCCATTATTGTTTGAGACTTTGCAAATTACAAAAATTGAATATAATAACTTCTTTTTAGAACTTCAGCAGTTGAATTTTATGGATGATAGCTTTGATATTTTGGAAACTGCTAAGTCATTTATACCATCAACATTAACCGATACAGAAGAGATTGCCAAAATTGAAAAGGAACTAGTTACTTTCTTGACAATATTCAAGGCAAGATGCGAGGAAGAACTTTTAACTGATGAAGTAAGAAGGGAAAGGGCGTCCAAAGCTAACCCTCGATTTGTTCCTAAAAACTGGATATTACAAGATGTGATTGACTTTACTACAGAAAAGCTTCAAAACGGAGAAGATGCTTCAACCTATTTGAATAAGATAATAAAAATGGCCAACAACCCTTATGATAAATCACAATGGGGAGAAGAGTTAAAGGAAGTTGAAGAAAAATGGTTGTCGTCAGTTGATGATTCTAAGCTGATGACTACGTGTAGTTGTTCCAGTTAAATAATAAATTATAAGCCATATAATATATAACATTTACGAGTTTGAAGATTGAAACAAACTTAATATGTATACAAAATCATCATGCGAATGATTAAGCGGCAAGCTTTGCAGTGATTTCAGCAAACTTCTTACCCTGAAGTTTTGCAACTTCAAGTTCCAGAGGAGTTGGCTGTCTAGATCCATCTGCACCAGCAATAGTTCCTGCTCCCCAAGGAGATCCACCGTGAACTTCATTGACATTGGCTAATAAATGACCAGCAGTTTTAAAACCTAGTGGAACATAAATCATTGAGTGATGAACAAAAGTAGATAAACAGTTGACTGCAGTAACTTCATTACCACCTCCTGTTCCAGTGGAAACAAAAAGACCAAAAGGCTTATCTGCCAATGCACCTTGTGCCCATATACCTCCGGTACCATCAATATAGGACTTCAATTGAGCAGGCATGTTACCAAATCTGGTTGGAACACCAAACATTAAACCATCAGCAGCAGTCAGAGTTTCCAAATTGGCTTCAGGATAAGGAAGCTTACCAGGGGAACCAAGCTTTTTGACTAACTCTTCAGGTAAAGTTTCTTTGACTTGATAAATTTGACACTTGTGACCTGTTGACTCCACACCGGACTTGACGGATTCCGCCAATTTTGCAATGTGATGATAAAGAGAGTAAATAACGATATTGACTTGTTTTGCTGACATTTTAGCGATGGTTTATGAGCGATGATCAGCTAGAATTACTGGGAGGCAATTGAGATAGGAATTTCTTTATCTTTTAAGGCTGAATAGAAATGCTTAATAATTTTGAGTAAAAATTACTAATCGTTGAGGCTCAAGCTAGCGCTTCCCTTGAAAATAGTTTATAGACCCCACCAAGATTACCGTTTCTGGCAATCACGGAGCTTTGGATCGATCTGCGTTCAAGAGTTGTAAATTGGCAGATGTTTGTGCTGATTGTCTCGTCTCTTCTATAATTTTAGAAGATGTTGGGGTTACATGCTTAAAAAGAACCCTCAAATATTCTTATAGAATGTCGGTGTAGTCTAATAAGTATACTACAAACTGACAGAAAGTACATCAGGACATTTGCAGTCTGTAACCCCTCAAGGACAAACAAAACTATAAAAAAGTCCTTTTTGGTTTAATTTGACAATTCAATTACTATTATATAAATTATTTGGTAAATCATTAATCATGGATTCTAAAATAAACAATATTTATGTTTTCCCTATTTGGGAAAATTGATTTGTTGATTTCATATTTTAAGCGTTCGTAATTTTGTGTTTTCATATCTTTAACAACATTCTACACCATTCTGTATAGTTAGTGAAACTTGATAGACGGTAATCAATATGGTGGTCTCAAACCTGGTTTCCCTGATTCCCCCATCCAAATCTAAACATAATTTGTTTGTGAATTACCTGGATAAGGATAACACAATGTTCAAATCTACCTCAAAGTATCAAATCAACCAAACAACAGAAGACGTGGTAAACGAAAAGTATTGGATTCAAAGGTTTCCTCATGCAGCTTATTTTCATGTTTATAATACTGTTTTAGGTGATGTTTTTGCAATGATTTATAATAATAATCTCAAAGACACTACCAATCATACGCTATCATCGTTCATCATTGCTAAACATGGATGTTCAGTTCACCCAATCATCGACATTTCTCCAAATACAAAATATTATCCTGCAATTCAGAATCTGACAGAGGATTACCGATCCAGCAAAGTAAGAAAAGCGTTAGCAATTTCATTACTAAAAACTTTTGCAGATCTCAATCAAACAACAACAGAAATGTTGTACAAACAAGCAAACCTAAAGTCATTTGACTGGGACGAAACGCAAGCAGGGCTTTTAGCGTCTCAGATGGAATTATTAGATATGAGATCCCCGCTTGATATCGGTTCTTATTTATACGAGTTGGGCTATTTAACTTCAAATTTATCAACATCTTCATACATCGTAGATGTGGTTTACAAGGATGACCAAAGTGAAGAAACAACAGAGAGAAATAACACTTTAGCTTTGATGTTAGGAAGACAGCTTGATACTTTATTTGATTCACTCACAGAATATTCTCCAGAACCTACAGAAAAAGTATATAAAGTCCCATCTAATAATGATACAAAAATGACAGATAATGAGCTGATACAATCCATATGTGATGAGTTAATCTCTGTCCAAACGAATTACACTGTCATGTTGGTACAGTTCTTGCAAAACTTTATTGTTCCACTTCGGACTCAAATTCTAGAAAACAAACTACCGGGTTTTACTATGAATCAAATTAATCAAATCTTTCCTCCCACAATTGATGAAGTTACAAGAATCAATTGTATTTTTTTGGATATGTTGAAACTTGCGCAGCCTTACGGCTCTTACGAAATTCTTAAAGCCTGTGGAACTACAATCCCCTACTTTTATAAAGCGCAAATGAGACATGAAGCTGCAATAAAGAACTTTCACACAAACTTGAATGTGTTTAGTAATAGATTGAGCAAAATCGGCAGAAGTGATCTCTTATCGTTTGATCAAAGGCATATTGAAACTTGTATATATTCCTCGTTAAGTCTTGTTAAATTACAATTGATTATCCAACGACTTGTAAAGAACAAAAATTGGCCAGATAAATTGAAGGAAAATGTCAATAAATATGCCGAATCATGTGATAATACAATTTCATCTTTTGCTAAAGACAATTTAAAGCCATATAACGGCAGAGTTTTTACTCCTACTGGTAAAATAATAACAGAACTTGCCAAAGGTTGGCCAGCAGAATTACAATTTGGATGGTTAACTAGACGAGTAGTTGCCGTTTTTGACACAACTGATCTACTTGCTACAGGTGTCAAAAACAGAGCAGTTATAATTGTTTTCAGTGATCATGTGTTATTTCTTTCTATCGATGACGATGCTTACTATGCAGATTATTGGGATGATAACACTATTCACAAACCATCTATTTCAGATATGCTAATTCATTCTTTAACAAATGAGACTCCTCTCAACAAAATTCCAAATATGACAGTACAGGCGTGGGCTAATATTAACGATTTATACGCATTTCATTATTCAACGTCCTCTAATACTTCAAGATCATTTGTGAGGTTTTTCAATGAAAAGGCGCCTGAGTTCTGCGGTATTCACATGATTGACAAAGTTTCTGGAAAATATGTAACAGAAGTCATAGCTCGTTCCAAAATTTTGAATAAATCACAGTCATTTCATTTATTTTGTGGGACTATCGAAGAAGATAATGAAAAAAGAAAGGTTTATTACACGGCACACGAAAGAAATTTATATGAAAATGAAGAAACAAGATCTCCTTTTATTGTTTTGTTCAATGAACCTTATAATGAGCAATTATTAAATAAATATAACGTCTATGCCTTCATCACATTAAATTTTGTAGATGCATCTACCGTCAGGTTGGAAGGATTATCGAAATGCATGTTTGATGATGCATCAGGAAATGAAAAATTTACTTACATTGTTAATTTGGAGATTTTAAGTGAAACATTATCTTTGATAATGACCGAACTTTTTACTACACATATGTCATTGTACAATCCACAGATGGTAGATTATCTATTGAAAAACAATGGTGAGGTTAACAAACATGCCGACAATATTTTAAAAATTAATCTACAGGAATATGATGTACATAAACAACAGATTATTGAACAGTTAAAAAAAATGAAACGAGAAAGAAAAATTATAAAAGAAATCAACACTAAATCTGTTGATCGAAAAAAATCATTAGAACTACTTGAAACAAAAGAGAATATTTCAAACGATACAGTAGCTGTACAGAAAGCAGGCTCCACTTTTTCTAAAAAACAACCTGCTTCGAAGGATAAAAAAGGGTTCTTTAGTTTTTTCAAATCCAAAAAGCAAGTAGCAGTTGAAAATACACCAGAACGAAAGTCGAGTGTCATTTATCAGAGAATTAGTAGCATAAGAAAGCATTCTGTTAATTCTCGGGCTGAATTGAAACCTGCCAAGCCCAAAAAGGTAAAAGCTCCTAAAAGGCCTTCCCAAAACTTTGCTAACTTGAACTTAGAAACTTCTAAAGCATTCGAAAAACAATCGAAACTTGAAGAAGTTGAGGTAACTAATTCAGAAACAGCATCTGGTATAGAGAATAAAAAAGATGCTGAAACTACTGCATCTACTGCAATATATGTGAACTCTTGCTTTGAATTTCCAATGGAGCCCGGAGCCGATAAGTCAAAGACCCCAAAGTATGCACATTTGAAGGAAGAAAATAGTCATAAAAAGAGTTATAAAGACTCTGTTGACTTGATGGGTGCATTTGAATGTCCATTTACGACCACTGAACCTGTCAAGGACAACTATGACGATGATTTATTTGAGTTGAATTATAAGGAAGATACTCTGAAAACTGCTGAACTGCCTGAACCCAAACTAGAAGTTCAAATTTCTGAAGAAAAGTTTGAATTGCAAAATATGGAAGTTTCTAGTCCTCCTTTGAAACAAAAAAAAGCAGTGGAAAATGAAATTGATAAAGAGGATAAAACTTATCTGGAACCAAAGTCTAATCCATGGCGTCAATTAGTGCAGCCAAACAAATTTTTCCAAGCTGATCAGAAGTTAACACCACCTTCGACTCCAAAGATGTTTGGATCGCCTGTTTTTACAAAAACTCCTATATCACCTAATACTCCAAAGACCCAAACTTCTCCGAGAGTGATAAGATTCCCGAGTAATGAGGAAAAGTTATCTTTTTTGAAGAAGAGTCCAGGAAGAACAAATAATGTTGCAACTACTCTATCCGCTATTGACCAATTAAAAAGTGAGCCACACCTTTCTCCGAAAAATTACAGTTCAGTGAAGTCTCCAAAATTACCAAAAATCCATAAATCTGAATCATTTTATGTAAGGTTCAAGCAGTTGCGAGATGACCAAGATAAAAAGTTGAAGCAATATGGAATCGCCCGTGTTCCTGACTTCAATAAATTATCTCTTAATGATAAATCTATTTTGAAATCAGGATTTATAATAATCGACGATTCAACTCAAAAGGATACAGAAACCACAACTTTATCAGGTGAAAAAACTCTGAATATGAGTTCAACAAATGAAAACGTGGCTAGTGAAGGAATCATTCAGGGGTTTAAGATCAAAGTTCTTGAAAGTAAAGTAGTGCATAGGTCACCTCAAAGGCATGTTTCGACGACATCATCTGTATACGCTACTACAGAAGATTTTTCTGGTGATACCGACTTCAAAGATATTTTCAATTCCCCAATAGAAGAAAATGAAGATGTTCATGAGTCTGAGTTTGGTTTTGAAGATACACCTATTGATGAAGATGAAGATGAAGATATTTTAGGATTGAACCTGGATATGAAAGACATGAGTATGATTTCATTTTCAGACATTACACTGAATGAAAATAATGATAGTTTTGTGAGAACATCAGACCTTAGGAAGAATAATATGACAAATGGTGAATTTTCTTTGGTGAGAGATGATTCATACTCCTATTTGGGGGAGATATTACACCCGAAAATGAAGCGGGATAAAACCGAATATGATATCGTGTTAAAACGGCGTTTAGCAGATAGTAAAAGTGTTGGTTGGATGGGAAAATATCTAGGTGAATAAGTACACATCTATAGACAATATTCTTACTAGTTTACAAATACTTTTAACGTAGAAAGGTTTTATGTACAAGTTAAATAAATTGAAAAGCCTAACCAAGTCTTCTATTATTTCTCAACACTTTAGGTAAACCTCTGACATGACCCTTGTCAGCATCATTAATAATCAAAAAAACTCTTCCTTGCATATTCATCCTACCTGTTCTACCAGCTCTGTGAACCAGATCGGCAGAGTTAGCCGGAACGTCTAGCAAAACCACATTTCTAACTCCATAAAAGTTCATACCACGAGAAAGTAAATCAGTACATACAAGCACTTTCAACGTTGGACGTTTCGGATCAGCGAGTGGTTGTGGAGGTTGTAAAAAAGGAGCAACTTTTTCCCTACGTTCCTGGGGGAGATCAGTGGATGCAATATGTGTCACATCGTGGCCATAAGCAGATTTCAGTTTTTCAGCAACACGAACACTATCTTCTTTCGTATTAACGAAGACGAGAACTCGTTTTTCAAAGCCTGGTTCGGTACCATCTGAGTGAATAGCATAAAGAGCTTGCGCAAGCGCTTTCATTTTCGAACCTTTATATGGTGCTACTGCAGCATTTATGACTCGAAATTCAATTGATTTTGGTATTTTGTGAAGAGATGGGGTCGCAATAGTAGTAACTTTTGGAAAAAGATGGTTGATAGTTTTGTTAAATCTAGATGGAACAGTTGCAGAGGTAAAAACTAAGGTATCAAGGTTTTTCATATGACGTAAAGTAGTGTTTGTATCATCAATGAAAGAAGGATCCATTAAAGTATCAGCTTCATCTACTACACAAAAAGAAACAGAGCCAAAAATCATTCTAGGGTGAGAAATAGAGTCATATTGAGATAGGGAATTCAACTTAGGTGGTGTAGTAATCATTATATCAATACCTTTTTTGAAAGCTTCTATGAAAGTCTTGAAGTTTGAATCTGTGTCCCATTTGAGGACAGAGAGACCAAGTAGGGACGCAGAATTTGATACAGTTGAATATACTTGATCAACGAGTTCATGTGTAGGAAGCAAAATAACGGATGAAATACCAGGGCGTTTCTTGATTATGGGTACTGTAGATGTTGGTGCTTCCGGAATTCCACCAGTTTGTTCAATGGATGTTGTTGCAGTAAGTTCAGACTCAGATTTAGTTTCTCTACCTTCAAGAAGTTGTTGATATAAGGGTGCTAAGTAAGCCCATGTTTTACCAGATCCAGTTTCTGCAGCTAAAGTGAAAATTTTAAAAAAATCGTCGGTGCTTCTTCTGTCATTTATAATTTTTATAGCAGCTGTTTGTATTGGAGTCGGTCTAATGATCAAACCATTGAGTTCACCTTCTGTCTTAATTTTCTTATTTGTAATGTGATTCTGGGCCCTGAGGACAGTGTTAGCCTTGATTTCGTTGATTAATACATCTCTAATTTCAGGTCTGACTTTGAGTTGATTGAAATCTGTGATTTTCGTCACTAAACTTGATAAACCTGGACGTTCATCAGGTAATGTAAGTGGAGAGTATGGAGCAAATTTGAATGGAGGAAGTTGATGAGGAGCAGAGTTATTTGTAATTTTTACATTACGAGAATTGCTTATTCCCTTTTTTACAGAAGAAGCCAGTCTTATTGTTGTCCTCTGCATAGTTGCTCCAAATCAGAAGAAACGGATAAACTGGGTCTAATTTAGAGTAAAGATTTCAAAGATGAAGGTTTTTCAGTCAGATCTTTAGGCGGCTCGTCTCGCGTCCTATTTTCCCTTCATGTTGTTCCTGTGTAGGTTCACGTAATCTTCTCCAGAAATAAAGAAGATACACAACGACTTACAAAATGGAAAGTAATATTAGAGGGAAACGCTTTTCTGGTATTAGTTTAGGCAGTTTTGAGATTGCGGACCGACTTGGAAGAGGTCGATTTGGTGTGGTACACCTAGCAAGGCACAAATCTAGCGGGTGGGTTTGTGCAATAAAAACGTTGAAGAGAAAAGAAATTGCACAACACAAATTACAGGAGCAAGTAAAGAAGGAATTAGAAGTTCAAAGCTCTCTACAACATCCTGGAATTGTGCGTGTTTGGACTTGGATTGTGGAGCCAGAAAGAATACACGTGGTAATGGAATATTGCATCGGAGGTGATTTGTATGGTTTGCTACAAAAGGAAGGAAGATTCAGTTTGTCAAAAGCTTGTTGTTTACTTGTTGGTGCTGTTCAGGGATTGGCATTTCTGCATAAGCATGGCATAGTACATCGTGATGTGAAAGCCGAAAATGTATTACTACGTAATGACGGTAATTCTGTGTTGGCTGATCTTGGTTGGTGTGCAGAGATGCAGCAGAATAATAATGATACCAGGTTAACACTTTGCGGAACATTAGATTATTTGTCACCGGAAGCAGTTCGTGGAGAAGGAGTATCCTTTCCCTGCGATGTATGGGCATGTGGAGTTCTTCTTTGGGAGCTACTTACAGGGGATCCTCCATTTGCACAAGGGACGCCTCAAGATACGCACAGGGCTATTGCACGTTCCATCAAAGAAAGTGACATTGTCAATGAGATTGTTATGGCAAAGGGTTTGAAAGAAATGGAGTTTCCCTCGGGCGTCTTCGTTTCCGCGAGCGAAAGAGTTGCAGTGAACGAGTTTCTTCAGTGGATTGAAGACAGAACTACAGAGGTCAAACAACCCAGCTAAGTTACAACGAGCAAATAATGGGAAATGTCCATGAAGAGATTCAGCTATTGATCCAGGAGGATAAATATAAAGATGCTCTTAAACTTGCAAAATTGAACAAGAACGAAGTTTCTCCCACTCAGTTAGCGTATGTGTACTACAAGCTTGGAATGGACGAGGTTGTCGATCTTAAAAATGTATTTGAATCATACTCTGATGATAAACTGAAAAGAACATATCAACATATATTAGCCCAGTATTACTATAAAATAGGTGATTCTGCCGAGGCACTTGAAATATACAACGATCTAATTGCATCCTCTTTGAAGAATATACAATTTAAATCTGATCTCGTTGATTTAAGTGTGAATCAAAGAGCAGTTTATGCACAACTTCTACTGAAAAATAAAGATGCAGTATGTGATTTAATCTCAACATCAACAATTTCATATGACCAATTGTTTAACGATGCATTCATTAAAATTGTAAATGGTGACCTTGATGGTGCCAAGGAAACACTCAATCAAGCTCTTTCTCTTGCCTACAAAACACTTGACGGTGATGTAGATATTCATGAAGAGACTAATCCAATTAAAGTCCAACTAGCTTATGTTTATTTACTGAAGAACGATTTTGCGATGTCTAAGAAATTTCTCGACGATGCATTACAAAATGGTGCAAGATCAAACCCGTCACTAAGTTTGATTATTAACAATAATAAAGCAGCTATGGAATCTAAAATTACCAATCCTCATCTTTTATTCAGAGAACTAGATTTGCCTAACAGTTTTGCGTTATCCAAAGATAAGTTAACAGTTCCACAAATTGAAGTTATATCACGTAATCTTGCTGAGTTGAAAAAAGGTGTTTCTCCAAAGATTAAAGCTGAAGGGTTGTATTTGGTACAAGAGAAAGTATCTGAGGGAAACTTACAAGCGGCAATTCAAATTCTTGAAAAAATGGATGTTAATTTTCCAGCAATTGGTGCAACTTTAATTGCCTTGTATGAGCTAGAAGGATGTACAGGTAAGTTAAAGAAGCTTCTTCAATCGATTACTACAGAGAACAAAGAGTATGCAACATTGATTGAATTGAAGAAACTTACAGTTAATCTTGATGTTCAATTTGAAGCACCACGTCCGCCTATGGAGAAAGTTAAAGATCTTGTTTCACATATTGATGTAAATGAACTTTCCATTGAAGAATTATTCTCTGCGAAGAAGAATGGTTCTAAAAATTTGAAAAAGAAGGGAAAGAGCAATTCTAAGGTGAAAATTGTTAAGGAAACTCCTCTTCATTGGCTACCTAAGAAGGAAAGACCGGATTATAAGCCAAAGAAGAAAACTTTAACTCAAGGTGCAACATAAAAGCTTTGTCGCTTTGAATCTATCGCTTTCTGTAACTTTACATAATCAGTATAACTGAAATAAAAAACTATACACAACTTTGGAAATGGTATTTTCTATGATTATAACTAAGTAAATAGTGTATCTTCGTCTCTCAAGTATTCACCGATATCACCCTGTCTGAAAACAACGATTGCTGTTGGTTGTAAATTTCTTGCCTCAATTGTACTCTTTGCTGATACTCCAAACCCTAGTGGTGTATCATTCATACCAAATACAATGACACCAGCATGTTCAGGTATATCCTCACTCATTTTTCCCACATGAGCTTTCAATACGTGATTACCGTAAAGGAATGGCATTTCACCATTAGCCTTAATCCAAACTTTATATTTTGCAAGGGGTGCAAGTGTTGAAAGAGCCGTTATATGCAGTCTAAACTTCCCCGTCTTTGTAAACTTACCAAAACATATACCAACCGACATCAGATTCTTACGTGCAACTGATGTGGCGAATTTAGCAATTGAGTCTGGCATATAGTAAACTCTATCCTTTTGAACACGAAAAACATGTGGAACTGTTGGATTGGAGACAAGCAATGCAATATTTCTACCAATATAATTGGCAAGTTTCTCAAATACAACCTTTGTTTCCTCCTCTGTGAGTGGTCTCATTGTATTTGTGTGTTAGTTTATGCGTTATCTATAATCATGAATTACGTACGGGTGAAAACTTTTAACCTTCTCGATTTGGAAGGTGGAAATTTATTTTCTGCGATATTGAATTTGTTGATGCTGACATGAAATTTTTCAGGACCCGCGCCTGAATTCGCGGTTTAAATTTTTGGTCCTCTCTAATTTTTTTGTCAATATGAGGGTTGAATTTTGATTCAGTTGGGAGAGAAAAAAACTTCAACTTCAGGAATTATAATTACCACCAGTTCCAAAGATTGTGACGCCGAAAGACTTTTAACTTACTCTATAAAATGTCAGAAACAGAAAATCAAAATGGTGAGCCTGTGGAACAGCATTCTGCTGACGGCACGGACACTGAAACAACGTCTACAGGTGCTTCCACCGTTGTCAACGACAACGACGACTACCATGTTGGACAAGTCAGAAAGTTGTCCAACAATGTCAACTCTATTGCCAAAAGAGCCCGTCTACAGGACAAAAAAACGGACACGTGGGTATGCCTTTTTAAATGAATTTCGAAAACAAAAAAGATTTGTTTACTAACACTATTTTTATTACAGTCGTATTACTGATGAAGAAGGTAAACCAGTTTTTGCTGAGGAAGAACGTAAACCGAAACGTAAGGTTGCTTGTATGATTGGTTATTGTGGTACTGGGTATCATGGTATGCAGTTGAATCCTCCTAATAAAACTATTGAAGGTGAACTTTTTGAAGCATTTGTGAAAGCAGGTGCAATCAGTAAGAATAACTCGAATGATTTGAAAAAAAGTGGATTTATGCGTGCAGCAAGAACTGATAAGGGTGTTCATGCTGCTGGTAATGTAATTTCTTTGAAGATGATTATTGAAGATCCTGATATTGTTGAAAAAATCAATAAAGAATTACCTGATCAAATTAGAGTTTGGGGTATTCAAAGAACTAACAAAGCATTTGATTGTAGAAAAATGTGTGGATCAAGAATATATGAGTATTTGATGCCAACATATTCATTTTTGAAACCTAGACCTGGTTCTGTTTTAGCTCAAGAAATAGAAAAGGCAGATAAAGAGTTTAAAGATGTTACTAGAGAAGATAAAGAAGGTGATAAATTTTGGGAAGAAATCATGACTGAATGTGCTAAATTTGGTGTTACAGATAATGAAATTAATCAAATTTATGAAGCTAACAAATTAGGCCTTGAACTTTCAGTTCCATTAGAACATGCAGCTAGTCAATTTAAAAGGGTTTCACGTGATGCCAGAGGTAAGTTCAGAATTTCAAAGGAAAGACTTGAACTTGTACGTGCAGCATTACAAAATTATGTTGGATCACACAATTTTCATAACTTTACAAATGGTAAATCATTCAAAGATCCATCAGCAAAGAGATTCATGAAGTCATTGACAGTTTCTGATCCTTTTTTGATTGAAGGTACTGAATGGATTTCAATTAAGATACATGGTCAATCATTTATGTTACATCAAATTCGTAAAATGATTGGTATGGCTGCTTTGGTTATTCGTACGGGTTGTCCACTGGAGAGGATTCAAGAAGCATTCGGTGAGACCAAAATTAATATACCTAAGGCACCAGCTCTTGGATTGTTACTTGAACAACCAGTTTATGATTCTTACAATGAAAAACTTCAAACTTTTGGCCATGAATCACTTGATTTCGAAAAATACAAGGAAGAAATGGATGCATTTAAGCATAGGTTTATTTATGATAAGATTTTCAAAGAAGAGCAAGAAGAGCATGTTTTTAGTGGATTCTTTTCGTTTATTGATGCGTTCAATGGTGTCAGTGAATCCAGTGGATTGCCAATATTCCAATTTTTAACGGCTCGTGGTATCATCCACAACAATGGTGGCGCTGAGGGTGATGAGTAATTGTGTAGTAGCGTCTGTGTACATATATCAAACTATATATTATACTATATTATATATTGATTGTTTTAGATCAGTTATAAGACAGTTCGATGATAGACCAACTTTCCAGCTCCAAATTCGAACTTCCAATGAGAGTTTGCTGTTTATAACAAAGAAATTCAAATAAAGGTGTGGGCTCATTTTTCTTCTTTAATTTAAGTTTCAGCGCGTGTCACACAAATTTAGAAAAAAAGCAGGTGATTTTGAATTAGTGGTGGTATCATTATTAGACTGAGTGGGTAACGGAGAGATTTGTGTCTGACCAATATAATGATTTATAAAGATACTGGTTTCTCTGGGGTACTTGTTGCTGCAGAATTCCTAAATTCTTGTGTTTTTCTCCGTAAATTTCTTCTCTAACAGACTATCACACAAATCAACTGAACAATCACATACACAATGGCAGCAACATTAAAAAGAATCGGTCCAAACCCAATTTTCAAAGCATATGCAGCACATGTTCCACGTATCGGTGGCTGGGCAGTAACGCTAGGTGTTTTCCTTGCATGGCCATTTGCTATTGTAGAAGCTAACAAACGTGGTTTATGGACACCAAATAGAAACTAAGGGTGGTATTATCCAAAGATGAAAGCTTCAAAGCAGCTTCAATTAAATATAACCGGATAGATCTATATATTATTCCGAGAGATGATACTCTCGACTTTGTAACGAACTAATGAAAATTATAAAACGACAAGTTATGAGCGAGCTTTATATATAATTCAAACCATAGAGTAAAGGCTTTGAATAAAACGATATTCAAGTTCAAAAGTCTTTTGATTGGTTTTGATATCTACTGGATCTTGGTGTTGGTAAGATTTTTTCTAACTTAAAATGCAGCATGAGTACCGTTATACATTATCTAGAACACACAGAAATGCTCGCTGATCTGTAAATTTCAACTCGGGATGTAGCAATTCAGTATCATTTTGGTTTTTTTTCTCCAATTAGCATTATTCTAAATATATTATATTGCAAGAACTTTGTAATAGTTCTGGAACTAGTCATTTTATGACTTTGCCTCATATGTTTGTCGGGCCCTGTTTTGTTATTTTCGTAATGAACTACATTTTTTAAAGTTAAAATATTACAGACAGTTTACAATGAATGGGAACCCATGCTTTTCAACATAGGAATTTTCATTGCAGGAAAGATCTACGAGCAATGATTATAATTGATCATGTTTTCACCATCTGTTGGGCTTTTTTCCAAAGGAGAATGCAGGTGATATTGTTGCTAAAGGGACGTATGAAGTAAGTACTCCGCAGGGCTCAGCAAGCGTCGTCTTCCAAGTTTGTTGAAGAATACGGAAACAAGTCTGACTCCAGCGAGAAAAATCCAAGACTTCTTCCACCTTTCAGTGACTCGGAGACCTTCAAGTTAAAGATTGACTCCTCTCTTAGTTAGACATAGAGCCAAGAGGCCAAGTCAGTCCGAAGTCACTGAAGAAATGACTTCTCCTGAGGAGTTGGTTTTCCCCAGTTCCGAGCCTTCTGATCACGTTGAAGAAAAAACTTGAGGAGTATTTTGAAAAACAATGAGATTCGGTGACTGTTTCGGTGTTCCAGATTCAAAATTAGTCCCCGAACAATGGATTACGGAAAAACTAATGGTCACACTAGTGAGACATCCAAAATCAGCAACCAACCCAACGGATTATTTTCTTTCACTCTAGCCGTCTTTCAAACGCGTCTCTCGCCCGAAACCCCACACTTATGGACGTGTGACGATCGTAAAAATAGAATTTTGTTTGTTCTTGGCGCGTCACGCATTCAAAGATCGTCAAATTCGGCATTTGCCGCGCTTCCATGCACGGCATGGAACACGCTAGCGCTATTAATAAGCCCCTTCCATGCATCGTTTCTAGAAGGTGTTTAAATAAAACACCATCCCTGCCCCTATTCTTCCCGCTTAAACATCTCATCTTTAATCATTTAGGTCCCTAATATACTTCTAGTTAGATTTGTTCATTAACACTACTACAGATAAGCTGAACCATTTCAACTTTCTTCAAGCATAGAACACTTTCACTATCTATCTTCACTTGACAAATCAAAACATATCGAAATTATTTTTTTACACCATCGGCTAGGACCCACAATACAATTGGTGTTATCTCTATTCATCACTCTCACGAACGCGCACGCTTCCCCTATTCATCGCTTCTGTCGCTTTGCAAGGCTACGTCCACAGTTATTGCACCCAAGCCACTAAACTTTCATAACTTTAACTTCTCCTACTAAGTCACGTTATTACAGGTTCGCAGTGTTCCTAATTTCTGATTTTACTTGATTTTTCAATGAACAACTTCTTTATACGAGACAATGATACACAGGTCCATCACATTAACGACAAATCTGATATTGATAACACATCACACTCAAATACAACCAACACATATCCGTACGCTGAAACTATCTATCCAGCTACGGGTTCCACCTCAGAATTTGTACCGTTACCAACACCATCCTCGCTCTCCACAGCGAAGACCTCGTCGTTTTCGAGGAGTGTGTATCATAACAACAGCAACAGCAACAGCAGCAGCACAATTACCACAACCACCACCACCAACAACAACAACAGCAACAACAACAACAGTAGGGACAGCTGTGACCAAATCACTTCAGGTCTATCCAATTCAACCTTTACTTCAGCTTCGTCAGCCTCATCTACTCTAGCCTCTGCTACCGTTAAACTAACCACATCACATCCACCTTCTGCGACAACTTTTTCGAAGCTCAGCTTGACTGAAACCTTCCCCAATACCAATCCTTTATTTAGTGCATCTCCACAGCAACTTCCACATAGCATTTACTCCTCTGGATATATGGGCAAAGAAGGTAATTCTAGTGAGCATCATGCTTACAAAGAAGACACTTTCTATCAAGAGAGACAACAGCAACAACAACTGGAACTTAATGAGGGTTTACAATTCCAACCATCAACTTACCAACATTTTGATAGAGACAATAACGACAATAATCTTCAGAGACATTCACAACATGCTGCACATATTTCAAGAAGACAACATCCATCATTAGACAGCTATGCTCAACAAAAGTATACTTACAATAATGTACAACGGAGTAATCACTATCATAATCAAAAGCAACATGATCACAATTCTTCAAACAAAAATGATGACAATTACCTATGTTATTCTTCTAAACCAGTTGCACCAACAGAAACTTCTTCAAATTATGCAACTCCTTTTCTATATACAAGCTATTCACAAAACCAATCTTCAATTAGTGATGATACTTTCCATTCGTTTACAACAAATGCAGCACGTGAAGAACATTTAGAGAATGTCCCTGTCATTTCCACCAGTCTTTCAACAACAGCTACTAATAATATAAATGACACTACAGTTTCTGAATCTATAAGTCCATCTTTCGCTTATCCATCAACTTTATCAACACAAGTTCCACTTCGAAATACTTCTCATTTACATTATGATTCAACACAAACCAGAAATGCTGAGTTCTTTGATTATTCAACTCATTCACAAACTCAATATTACCAACAAACTACACCTGTACCTAGAGGACAGTCCAATGTAACTAGAACTTATGATGTACCATATCAACCTTCAACTACAGAGCGAAGTAAGCAACAAACAGCACTATACACTGATCCAACTTTCCAACCACCTTCGAGGTTATGCGTTTCACAAGGTCAAGCAAGACAACAAATAGTCAAGTCATCTGTTCCATGGACCTATAAGGAAAGTAAACAATTGATGCGTTTACGAGAAAAAGGTCTCACATGGAAACAAATTTCACAATCATTTAAAAATAGAACTCTTAATGCATGTCAGTTTAAATGGAAGCGTATAATTATGAATGGTGGAATTGAATTCAGTGATGATGAGGAAGGAAATGATGATGAGAATTCAAATGATGAAAATGATGAAACTGGTGATGATAGTACTTTAAAAGAAGAACAGGAAATAGTCAAGAAATTACCACATGGACTTGTATCTGCTAAATCTGACTCATCATCTGTTGGTATGAAACGATCAAGTGAGTCAGAAGCGGAAGAAACTGAACTTAAACGTTCCAAAATAGGAGTTTCCTTGTCCCAAATATATAACAGTTCAGGATCTGTTCCATTGCGTTACACTGTAAATCACCCTCTTCATGTTCGTCAATCTATTCCTGGTAATGTGTTTGCATCAGAGTCATCATTCTCTTCTGGACCAAGTAATACAGAAATTGAGACTACTAGGGACGATCAAAATCAAGATCAAGAACAGCATTCAGATCAAGAACTAGAGCAAGAGAAAGAGCACAGCTTTTTTGACTTTACAAATCTTTAAATGAATTATTTTTATACTACCTTGTTTAACTACTTTGTATCACTACAACTTTGGCTCCCCCTCATTCCTTCAGTCATTAAAAAAACAATGCAGATCCATCTCAGAAAGCGCTCGAAATTCGTCAGATCGCGCAATCAAGCCATACCACCCACGACTGAGATCTACTAACTTCTAACGCTCATCAAACCACACACAATAAACTTAAAGAACACAAGACAAGCATTATTAAATGGTATTGAAACTAATTATATTATTGTTCTTTATCATTGCAATTGTTACAATTGTTCACAAATACAAATATCCAATATTCCTCTACAGACCATGGAAAAAGTTTAATGATAAATACAGAGTGGCAGAAGACATGTACCTAGTACCATTACTCATGGACTTCTTTCAACATTACATCATTCAATGTAGGATAACAAAGAGATTTTCCATGTGGTATGAGTTTGAGAAGACTGCACGTTATTCATCAAAAGATATGGCGTTAAAGTATCCACGACAAGTTAAAGACTTTAAACAGTATGGTGATGATGCATTCATAGTTGAATCATTTACTTATGGTGAATTATACGAAAGTGTTTTACGTATGTCACATATTTTAAAATACCGGTATAATGTGAATAAAGGAGATGTGGTTACATTATATTTTATGAACAAGCCATTGTTTATTATACTTTGGTTGGCATTATGGAATCTAGGTGCTACACCAGCTTTCCTGAATTACAATCTTACATCAAATCCATTAATTCATTGTATCAAAGTGGTAAAGTCAAAAATACTATTTGTTGATGATGAATGCTTGAAAAATTTTAACAAAACAAGAGAACTTATTGAGAATGAATTGCATCACCTTGAAATAGTTGATGTTGAAGAAATTACCACTATGAACATCTTAAAATCCAACGATTCGCCGATTTTTAGACAACCTGATGACTTGAGAGATGCAGGTTCGAATTTTTTTGATCCGGCAGTTCTTGTTTACACTTCTGGTACAACAGGATTACCAAAGTCTGCTGTCAATTCATGGCGAAAAGTTTTTATGGCAGCTCATTTATTCCCGCATGCAATGCATATTGATAAAGATTCAAATATATACACAGCAATGCCTCTTTATCATGGAACTGCCTCTATTTTAGGAGTCGTTCCTGCACTTATGAAAGGTGCAACTATTTCAATCGGACATAAGTTTTCATTATCAAGTTACTGGACTCAGGTAAAGTTGTGCAAATGTAATACTATTCAGTATGTTGGAGAAGTTTGTAGATATTTGGTTGATTCTGATGAACTTATCAATGAGAAGGAATGTTATGGTAAAATCAAGCTAGCTTATGGTAATGGTTTAAGACCAGACATTTGGATGAAACTTAAAAAACGGTTCGGTATTCCTGCAATTGGAGAATTCTACTCTTCAAGTGAAGCGCCATTTGCTACCACATGTTATGAGTTTAACGGTATCGGAGTTGGAGCACTTCGTAACAATGGATTTTTGGCAGATAAATTTTTGTCATTGCAATATCAATTAGTTAGAATGGATCCAGATGATGAAACTAGCATCTATAGAGATCCAAAAAGTGGATTATGTGAAGTGCCGGGTGTTAATGAGAAGGGAGAAATGTTAATGAGAATTTTGAATCCTAGAAACGTTAAAGCCACTTTCCCTGGATATATCAATGATGATAATGCGACTTATTCAAAAGTCATAAAAGATGTGTTTCGAAAAGGTGATGCATGGGTTAGAAGTGATGATTTGATGCGAAAAGATGAAATGGGATGTATATACTTTGTCGATCGTATGGGTGATACTTACAGGTGGAAATCAGAAAATGTAAGCACTACAGAAGTTGAAAATGAACTTCTTTCATACATACCAGAATTGAAGAATTGCGTCGTTGTTGGTGCAAGAGTGGAAAATCATGAAGGTAGAGCAGGTTATGCATTATTACAAACGGTTAATGACAATATAGAACTTGATGATGATATCCAAGTACAGAAAATACTGGATAAAGTTGCGTCAGTTTCATACACGCATCTTCCGCATTTTGCAAGACCTGTATTTGTCACATTTGAAAATATACAGTTAACAGAAAACCACAAAATCAGTAAAAAACTTTTCCGTGATCCTGTTCTCCCAGCTGGAAAAAACGGCACGCTTAAAGTATACTATTTGGATGGCAATTCTAAAACATACAAGCCGTTAAACAAGGCTTCATTTGAACAGATTAAGCTAGGAAGCATCAGGTTGTAATCAAATTATTGTAATTTTCATAGTTGAGCCATCTTGAATTTTCATTTTTGTTTTTCCGGTACCGGCGGAGTTGACAGCATAATGTCTCACACGTGCCTGGTTGTGGCTTTTCTACTGTGGGTAAATATAAAACAAATTGTAAATACAAGGCGCCTCGTGTAAGAAGATAGAGATTAGTATATTAGTCTTACCAACAAGAGTTACTTTTCTGGGTGCTACAAACGCTGTGTGGCCGCATAATATATAATCAAACAATATTGCGGGAAATGTCAGTGAAAAAAAAAAATTGTATGACTGATTCTGAGTCTTGTCAAACCGGACCGGCTGAGGTCTGTAATATAATAATCGGCATTATTGCCCCATCGTGGTCTTCTTATATTAAAGCTACATCTTCTAGTGGTCTTCTCTCTTTCTCTCTTGTATTGTAAGACACAACCTGTTATCTCAGACACGCACTCATGACTGTATGTACTTTATCATAAAGGGTTTACAGCCAAGCTAGAAGGCAGACAACTTTGGAAAAGTGAACCGCTCAACTGAAATTTGTCTGACTCGCCCAATCGGATGACACATGACTTTGACACATGAAATTATTCGAATTTACCTATACCTTATAACTATTTCATAATACTAACATTAATACTCAATCTACAGCAACAATCGAAAATGTTCATTCAGAATCCTAACGTTGGTAACAGAAAACAAACTGAAGACTGGAGGATTACCGGTTATAATCCACTCACCCCTCCTGATTTACTTCAATCAGAATTCCCTTTGAAACCAATCAACGAACAAGTTATCCTCAAGGGTAGAGATGATACCGTTGAAATTTTGAAAGGTAATGATGATAGACTTTTGATTGTTATTGGTCCATGTTCCATCCATGATCCAGTGGCAGCTTTAGATTACTGTAACAGATTAGCTGAAATTAACGAGAAGCTAAAGGGAGAACTCCATATCGTTATGAGAGCTTACCTTGAAAAGCCTAGAACAACTGTTGGCTGGAAAGGTTTGATTAATGATCCAGATATTGATGGTTCATTCAACATTAACAAAGGGTTACGAATTTCAAGAGAATTATTCGTTAAGCTGACTCAAAAATTACCAATTGCAGGTGAAATGCTTGATACTATATCTCCACAATTCTTGAGCGATTTATTTTCTGTTGGTGCTATTGGTGCAAGAACTACTGAATCGCAACTTCACAGAGAATTGGCATCTGGATTGTCTTTCCCTGTAGGTTTCAAAAATGGTACTGATGGTACTTTAGGTGTAGCTATTGATGCACTGAAATCTGCATCTCATCCACATCATTTCCTTTCAGTTACAAAACCAGGTGTTGTTGCTATTGTTGGTACAGAAGGTAACGAAGATTGTTTTGTTATTTTAAGAGGTGGTAAGAAAGGTACTAATTTCGATGAGGCATCCATTAAGGAAGCACAAGAAGCATTGGTCAAAGCTGGTAGCGCTAAAGAAGGAGAAGCAAGAATTATGGTCGATTGCTCTCATGGTAACTCTCAAAAGAACCACAAGAACCAACCAAAGGTTGCTGCCGAAATCGCAAGACAAATTGCTAATGGTTCCCGTAATATTTGTGGTTTAATGATTGAATCTAACATTGAAGAAGGTAGACAGGATGTACCGCCTTTAGAACAAGGTGGAAAGGATGCCCTTAAATATGGTTGTTCTATCACAGATGCTTGTATCAACTGGGATGACACAGTTGCTGTTCTTAATGAATTGGCAGAGGCAGTCAAGACAAGAAGAAGTTTGAAGAACTAATCTTGATAAATGCTCTTTTCTTCTGCTTTACTTATTATTCTATACTTTCTGTTAAATAGTTTTTTTTCCCATTTTGAATAGCTGGTGGCTATAAATTTTTCAACTTTCAATAAAGTATACAAAAAACGTAGACAATACTATTTACAAGTTTGCTTTTCTTACAACATCGATGTTAATATTTTAGTTGCAATCTTCACACCATAACTAACTTTTCTTTTTCCCTCCGTAAAATCGTTCAGCTGAACTTCAGTAGTATATTTCATCAGATTATCAACTTCATCTTTCATAGCATTACGTAGCTCCTCATCTTTGGTTATAACGAGGGCATTCGTTTCAAGATCCAACCCATAAGATCTTTTCGTATAGTTGGAGCTTCCAATAACAGTAATACATGGTGTTTCTTCTTTCGGTAGTGTGACCCAAAGACCCTTTGCGTGATATGACCATCCATTAGGTGTATTAACAATACCATTTTGCCACTCGTACATCTTGATGCGGTCTTTCACATCACTGCCATTTTGCTTTGAATGTTTTTCCAACTTTTGCAAAAATAACTGGCAATTATACACGTAAGCATCAGGTAAATAATAGCTGATTCCATTTGACTTAAAGAATGAATTCGATTCAGGTGAAGCAGTGAGGATATTACCCTGAGCTTGACAATTTATAAGTCTGTTACGGATTTGTGCATGCACATTGAAATATCCTGCTGTGATTGTAAAACTTGATGATTTGTTGTCTAGAAGGGAAAGAACACGGAGAATTCCTTGGAGTTCTGTGGATTCATCTCGAATTAGCAATGGGGTGAATGAAGAGATCGGATAAACAATAGTAACCGGATCGATTTTGACATTTTGATCTAATTCACTATCCTTGTCATCAAGTGGTTCAACATCGATTACCTTTTGCTTCGATTTGAGTATAGGAACTAAAACTCTAGAAGCATCATGTTGAAATCTCTCCAAATTCATACTTGGTTCAGATGCCTTGTTAGAAGTAGGCCAGTCTAAGAAGAAACCCTCCTTCCTACTTTTACTTGGGGTCATTTGGTAACTGAGTGAGCTGACAGCATTTTGAACACGATGGTAGTAATTTGACAAATCCTTGTTTTTGAAAACATAATATCTATCCTGTCTGTTAGTGAAATAATCATTCGACAAATTGGCGCCAGAGAGAATCACTTCATCGTCAATCCCATATATTTTCATATGTTGCAAACCGTAAATTTCATTCAGTCTTGAAGGTGTGACAAGTTCTTTAAAACCATGAAGATGAGGTGTGTGGTAAAGTCTTAAATTTACACGATGTTTACCGTACTTTTCCACAAGTGGAAGAATTAAAGTTGCCGTAGAATGATTCGGTAAATCTCTTGTTGAACGTAAACAATCTAGAAGAATATCTACCTTCAATTTTGGCTTCTTGGAAAGCTCTTCGCTTATCAAATCCACTAGTTCATGTTGACCTTTTCCTATATAAAGAGAAGATAAGAATATTCTTTCTTTGGAATTGCGGATCTTTTCAAGTAAAGTAGCATAGAAATCAGCAGGATGAGTAAGAATTTCAACTTCTCCCTTTTCAAGCTCAAATCTAGGTGCAATAGCATCCAGTTGTTGAATTGTACCTCGAAGTGACGGGTTGAATGTCAAGTAGTTAACTAAGGGAGTGTTGCCTACTTTTACGGTGGAAAAATGATGTTTGGCATGATGATGCATTACACAGGAGAGTCTGTGCAACTGTGTATTTAACGCGGGAAGCATTTCAATGGTCAAAGATCGCAACTAAACCGGATGCTTTAATAATATATCTTGAATCTGACTTCAGATGATACTGGTATTGAAAATGCATATACCCATGCATGTGCATGTGCTTGAGAGAGGTGAAAAAAATGACAAGCTGGAAAATTTACAATGAAATCAAAGATCTACTTAATAAAGTCAGCTTCAACACGCTAGTTGATGCACCGAATTTGGAGACCAACATTTAACAGAATATCCAGAATGACTGAAAATAGAAAGACCTCTAATGTGGCAAATAGTGAAACTAGAGAAACAGAAAGGAAGAGAGCACTCCCACTTGTAGATGCAAATGGATTTAAGATGCGGAAAGTTCACGAAGTGGCAAGTAAAGCTGCCGTATTTGGAGATGAAGACAAAAGTGTTTTAGAAGAAGATGATAAAACAGAATATGTTATAGATGGTGGATTGAGAAGGACAGCACCATATTACTACACCTACATGACATATTGCAAGCTTCGTTGGAGAGACAGATCATTACTCGATATATTTTCAAAAGAATTTAGGCTATACCCTGAATCCTATTATGTGAAGGCACTTGAAAATGGACAGGTGACGTTGAATGGACAACGTACAAACAAAGACACAATAATCAAGAACGGTGACCTAATATGTCACAGGATTCATCGTCACGAGCCTCCAGTTAGTTCTAGACCTGTGAAGATAGTCCATGAGGACGATGAACTTGTTGTCATTGATAAACCAAGTGGCGTTCCAGTTCATCCTACTGGTCGTTACAGACACAATACTGTGACCTACATACTTAAGAAAGAGTTTGGCCTAAGTGTGCATCCATGTAATCGATTAGATCGTCTCACATCAGGCCTGATGTTCCTTGGTAAAACAGCAAAGGCGGCAGAAAAGATGGTAAGTTTGATTAGAAATAGAGAAGTTTCAAAGGAATATATTGCTAAAGTTGTAGGTGAATTCCCTCTTGGGGACGTAATCGTTGACAAACCATTATACACGTACGATCCTCGTGTGTCCTTGAATGTTGTTGACGAAAATCAGGGTAAGGAAGCAAAAACTGTTTTCAAACGACTGAGTTATGATGGAGATCATTCTATCGTTCTCTGTCGTCCTCACACGGGGCGTACGCATCAAATACGTGTACATCTACAATACCTGGGGCACCCTATAGTGAACGATCCGATATACTCATCACCGGATGTATGGGGTCCAAATTTAGGTAAGAACGGAGAATTTGATAGAGACCATGTTGTTGAGATTCTTGATCGTGTCGGCAAAACTGCATCAACTTCTAGTTGGTTGCATCGTAATGACGGTAAGGATGGACCTGTTGGTGAAGTCATGAGTGGTTTTAAGTGCGATACTTGTGGACAAGAGATGTACACCGATCCTGATGTAAGAGATCTTGAGCTTTATCTTCATGCTTACAAATACGAATCGAAAGGTGATGACAAAAATGGAATAAAGGGATGGTCATATCAGACTCAATTACCAGAATGGGCCCAAGAGAGTTGGAAATGTTACATGCAGGTTGCACTTGATGAGGCAAAGAAGAGCGAGCCTACTCCTACTGCCTTCTGTGTTGGTGCTGCTTTGGTTAATGCCGGTAAAGTTTTGGCGACTGGTTATTCCAGAGAACTTCCGGGAAATACACATGCTGAACAGTGTGCACTTGATAAGTACTTTACCGAAACAAGTGAACAGTTTGTTCCTGAAGGTACTGAGCTTTACACGACGATGGAACCATGTAGTTTGAGATTAAGTGGTAATGAACCATGCTTACAACGTGTTATAAAGCAAGAAGGTCGGATTGGTTCTGTTTTTGTTGGTGTGATGGAACCTGCCACGTTTGTGAAGAATAACGTTAGTTACGATGAGTTAAGATCACATGGAATTGGGTATTTCAAAGTCGATGGATTTGAAGATGAGGCATTAACTGTAGCAGCTAGAGGACATGATGAACATCATGAACACCAACATTGATAAAGTTATTAATGTATATATTTATAGAATCTAAGCTTTGTTATAACTATACTTTACCCTTTTGTACTCGACTTAAGCGCTCGATGTCGTCGTCGAGAATCCACCAAGCTGGCCAATACCCATTATCATCAGATCTACGCAACTGTGGGTTACGGACTGTGTTATCACAACCACCTAGTGAAGTGTAGCCAACATCATAGAGTTGACAATAAGTTATTGGGAATGCGCTTTCAGCAGAGTATAGTTCTGCCCATTTGAGAAGGTACCACACTTCACTTGTATGCCAATCAAGGATTGGATGAATACGTACAAAGTCAGGCCATCCACGATCAGTATCTGTACGTTGCTGGAGTCGGAGGTGTGCGCCATATGGATCAGTACGACGGATTCCGACAACTATTGCTGATATATGAGTGTTGGCATCAAGGAATGTGAGAAAGCCAGATGGCAGTGAAGCGGATGGTGTGAAAAGACACTCAATTGAGCCTGCTGAATTGGATACGTTGCTTATCACTTGTGAAGGATCAGCAGAGTCTTTGTCTGAGAAGAGAGTGTATACTGCTTTGAAATCTAATCCGTAATGAATGATGGAGTAGCGTATAAATCGCACTAGTTCAGGGAACTCATGTTCTGTATGCACGTAAACTGCATTAATGTGAGGCAAATCATTTTCCTTGTATCTGATTTGAGTGTGTTCGTGTACTGCAGCCATATAGATAATCAGCTGCACAAGACAGTCTTTACCTCCGTTATAAGAGATACTAAGAGAATCGAGCCCCCATTTATCGAGAACACGCAAGCAGTCGGTGTACGTTTGGCGTACAGCATCCTGTGTTCGTTTGTGGAGTTCGGAATCGAAACTTTGAGGGTAAAGAGTTGGAAGATTGAGATTGTCTCTGTGGTGTCGGCGAACGGAGTCTGCAGAAACTGTATTGTATGTAACTGTATTGAGAGCCTGTGTTGGATCAGTTGCTAAAAACTGGGATACTAGCTCATAGCAGGCACTAGCTGCAATTACTGGTGATACCATATTAGTGAAAGTGGATAATAAAGAGTTTTGACGAGATTTGGTGTTTACAAAAGTGACTAAATATGGTGGAGTTCTACAATTTGATTGAGGTTGTGAAAAAAAAGGAACGGTGGCTGAAAATTGTGTGCGACAAGAATTTTGTTTTATTCTATAACGATAGCTAGCTATTTACATGTGTTGTGTCAGAGTAAAGTTACTTATTTAGAAAGGAAAGCATTCTTCTTTCTGTAAATTGTTTCTACGCTTCTGGTGGTAATATTCATCTTTTGAATAGCAATAACACCCTTGTCCTTTTCGGTACCGACAGTTTCAGGAGTGACAGGTAAGGTTGGTTTGAGGAATTTACGCTTGAGAGCAAGCTGTTGCTTGAGAGAGAAGCAAGGTCTTGCAAGAATTTCAAAGGCCTCCTTTTTGACTTCCTTTGTTACCGGCTTAGTGATATCAGGGATGAGAGATTCAAGACGAGCAATCGATTCTGTTCTCATTGCAACAGCTTCATCCTCTGTGAGGTTTTTGACAAGGTTAAAACGAGCATCAAACATGATAGCTGAGTCAATTTTATCAGCGAGAGATTTGTATGCAGCAGATTGAGATTCAACATCTTGTGTAGTTATTTCACCACGTTTGTTGGATAAATTAAGATCATATTTAAAATAATAAGTAGCTGCATAACGAGAATCTTCTAATGATTTACCACCACGAAGGTAACCATCAATTTTGAGTAATCTTGTAGCTGCGGTTGATAATTCTTCAGGTGATAGGTCAGTAATAAAGTTTGGAATAACATTTTTGAAATTTTCCAATTTAATTTGACGATTTTCTTCTCTCTTTGAAAGTGATTCATCAATTTTTGGTTTAATAAGTGAAACTTTACGTGGTAAATAATCAGCTTCATCGGCAGCATCTCTACCCTTAAGTATGAATTTACCAAGTCTTCTCGGCGTTGGATCAAAATGAGGGTAAGGTAATTTATCATCCTTTTTCAATGCCACACCAATGAATTTCCTCTTTGGATGGAATGGGTCAAGGTAGTATTTAACGAATCCTGGTTCAAGAGCAAATAAAGTGTGATCTTTACCAATACCAACGTTGAAACCGGGGTACCATTTTGTACCACGCTGACGGTACAAGATTTGGCCAGTTTTAACTTCTTGATTATCGTATTTTTTTGCACCTAAACGTTTACCTGGAGAATCTTGCATGTGGGTCTTCGATGAAACAACTTTTTTATGTGCGAATCTTACTTGAGTAATGAAGGCAATGCTGTTCATTGAAGAGCGCACTGCATTATTGATGACCGCCAACATAGGAATTAGATGTTGAAGAAAGCTGGTTCTGTTAAGAGTTTGAAAGCAAGTTAATTTAGACAATCTAGTGTACATATAAAACAGGTGTTGAAGAATTATTAGAGCTTGTTGAGCGAGGGATGAATTTTTCGTATCCACGCAGGTGGATCCGGGTAAGTTGAAGATGGCAGAACTTGTTCTGGTCAAAAGCTTCAACGTTCAGGGTATGGCAAAACAAAGACTCTCTCTACTGGTGTGAGCTTTTCGGCGTCGTCTTCCCCCTCGAAGCGTAGCATGCATGTGTTTCCTCTAGTTTCTATGACTTCAGCACGATAAAAAGTGGTAGTTTCAGGATATTGTGCAAGTACTTTAGAACCTGTCTTGTACGGTTTGAGACGATCCAATGCACTTGATTCCGGGAGTTGTAGTGGTACTAGGAGTACTTCCCTGCTTGTTGCACGGAACACCTGGCCCTGTGGGTGAGCAGCGTCCGGTTCAGGGTCCTGGATTTCAAAACGTGTTTCACTAAGCACACGCAAAACACGACACAATATCCATTCATCGGCACCGCCTGGTCCGCCTCTCGCATATGCCACTTGAGAGTTGGGCAATATAGGCGCTGATGGATTGTATGGGGATGAGTAAACTGATCTTCCAAATTTACCGTTGTACGTGGAAAGTGGCGGTGGTGCTGGGTACCCGTAACGGGCACCGATTGTGATTAGTTTCTCCGTAGATGGTGTGGTGGATGTAGAGTCAACGGTAACACCAACGTTTGCCTTCTTAGCTGTTGCAGGTGATTTTGTCGAGGAGGAGACGTTGGTTGTTGCTGATGGGCCGTTGTTCTTCGAAGTAGAACCGTGTGGACGTCCACGTCCACGCGCTGGTTTCTCCTCGTGTTCCTGTTTCACGCGTGGGGGGTCTGTATTTGTAGGAGATGTTTTATGGAGTTGTGTGGTTGATTCGTTGATCAACAGTTCCAAGCGGCTCAGCGCATCCTTTAAAGAAGCATCAACGAGTTGCAACGAGTCCTTTGAAAGTGCAGCAACTAGACGACGAGTATTGTCTACGATTTTCTCGTGTTCCCTTGAATCTGGGAGATCGTTAGAATCAGCGTTTGTGTTGTCGATAAATTTGCGCCTGCCCTTGCCGACGACAGCACGTCTTGCCTGTTCGTGTTTCGGTGCTGCACGCAACTTCGAGACACGCAATGCTTCCGGACCAAGAACGGTCAATGCACTCTCCTCAAGAAGGGAGTGGATCTTCTGCATGTGTTGCAAGGATGAGGACAAGTTGGCTGTGAAGAGCTTGAAGAGCTTGATGAGCCCAGGTTTGCACTGTTAGCTCAATCGCGATGTTGGAATTGGGATTCTGAGGGCTCAGCGCGTAGATTGGTGTAGTTGTTAGTTACTTAGTTAGTTAGTTAGTTAGTTAGTTAGTTAGGTAAATAAAGACGAATAGAAATACAAAAGGAATTGTGTAGATGGACAATGTTGCCAGGTCAACTGACGAGGGAGCTGATACTCATTTTAGCTTCGTTTGAATCAGCCCCCTGTGTGTTGTCTGTCTCCTCCTTGCGTTCACCACGCGGTCCCTCTGTTGGATCAGTGGTAGCGTCATCGGTAGCAGTACGAGCAAGGTTGAATCCTTCCTTGAAGATGTCCCTCTGTGGCAATGGTAATTGCAGCGGTGGTAGAGGGAACCCCGTAGTTGACGTTTGTTGTTGACCATGTTGTGACTGAGCTTGTTGTTGTTGTTGTTGAGCTTGCAGTTGTTGTTGTTGTTGTTGTGATGTTGCTAATGGACTGCTAGTGAGTGAGTACTGTGAAAGACCTGTACCTGCGGAATTTGGTAAACCTGCGATTCCAGCTATACTGTGTCTGCCCAGTGAGCGACGACGACCAGGTAGGGTAAGACTGCCACGTCTACCAGCAGTTTCATCTGGTGGTCCCCACAGTGAAGATCTACGAGGTGGGGCCGGTTTCAGTGCATCACCAATGGAGTTTACTGAATTGATGGAATTGAATGAACCAATAGACGAAGCCCGTGAGCTGCGAGTGGATGGGAGTCCTGAACCACCTGTGGAATTTCCTGGTGAATGTGTTGGAGATGCTATAGAGAGACGACGTGCAGTTGGAGCATCAGCGCTCGATTGTACAGAAAGTCTCCTTTTGGAAGCCGGTCCCGCCGGTGTGTCAGTTGATTGAGAAGGTGACTTTGGAGAAGATTCTGAAGCAGTTGCCGGTTGTGATAGTCGTTTACGTCTATTGGTGCCACCATTCCACCAATTTTTAATAGCGTTATCACTGCGACCGTGTAGATGTCTTGCTATTTCTGCCCATCGCTTACCGTACCGTTCAACCAATTGTTCGATTAATTTCCCTTCCTCTGGAGTAATTGGAGTCCTGTTAAGGGAAGGTTTAAGATTCTGGTGGTACCTCTCACGAGCCTGCTTTGCAGTTCTCGTTTCCAACAATTGTGCAATCTTGACCCAGTTGAGGTTTTTCTCCCCACCAAATGCTGCAACTAAGTCTAGGAGCTGTCTGTCCTCTTCGGGAGACCAGGGGCCCCGCCGCAGTTTGTGTGCTGTTGATGCCGTCCTCTCCAATGTGACGATTCCCTTAGGAGTGTTCACAGTTTGGCCTGCCACAGCAGCCGGTGTCGCAAACACAGAATGTTGCTGTTGTTGTTGATGTTGTTGATGTTGTTGCAGGTGCACGGGTGTAACACCTTGTGGTAGGATAACCGTTGGAACGTTGGTGATGTTGGTGTTGTTGGTGTTTGCGTTTGTGCTGATGTTTGTGGCGGTACTGGAGTTGGTGTTGGTGTTTGCCGTGTTAGGACGGCCAGCTACACTGATGGGAGGCATTGCCATTGCGTACGGGAGCTGGTGGGCCTGTGCATGTGCGAGAGCCTGTTGGTGTTGGTGCGGGAGCGCATACTGCTGGGGCATTTGGTGTCCATACGGTGGAGGCGGAAGAAGGGAGTATTGCTGGAATGGCTGCTGTTGCTGTTGTTGTTGCTGCTGCTGTTGTTGTTGTTGTTGTTGTTGTGGGGTAATCATGTTTATTGGCAAGTCCGGTCTCGCATAAAGAGCCGGAATAGGGCCAGCGGGTGTGCCTGCTGCTGGTTGTGGTAGTAAGTGCAAGAGTCTGTGCTGTGTAGGTTGTTGCGACTGTGGTTGCGACTGTGGTTGTGGTTGTAGTTGTGGTTGTGCCTGTCCATGCGCTTGTGCTTGTGCTTGCGCCTGCGCATGCTGTTGGGTGGAAATCTTCCTTGTGGAAGCGGAGGCGGCGGAAGACATTGATGCTGGGTATGGGGTATTGGGTATGGGGTATGTGATATGAGTGATTATTGATGCCAGCGGTGTCTGCGATAAGAAGAAGACCCGTTGCAGACCGTTGTGTCGAGAGCAGAGTGTGCTGTGGAGTGGAGTGGACGAGTCTCTGGACTGGACTGGACTGGACTGGGAGCTGGGCGAGGCCGCGAGGGAAAACGGTGTGGGAGGGCAGTGGGGGAAGTCGGGGGGAAAGTGGGGGAAAGTGGGGGGGAGTGGGAAAGAGGTGATGTAGCTCGGCAGTTGCTGCTGCTGCTGCTGCTGCTGCTGTTGCTGTTGGTGGTGGTGACTGCAGTTGGTGGTGACTGCAGTTGGTGGTGGTCGTTGTGGACGATCCCTGAGACCGGTGAGGAACAATGGCAAACCGCTCTCGCCGGCGTGCAGACAATGGGCGCAATTGATGCCGAGGGACGTTGCCTGATGCCCAACGACGATTCTCACAGTGACAGTGGCTGACAGTGGCTGAGTGACAGTGGTTGACTGACTAAGCCCGTAAATTGCGGTTACGTAATAATACTATACGGTATACAGGTGGAGGTGGAGGTGGAAGTGGGGGTGGGGGTGAACCTACTCTTTGTTCCAAGATAGCAGTGATGTGTCGCCGGACTTCCTGCCCTTGAATAGTGATCCTACTCCAAGTATGATGGAGAGTGCAACGCATATAGCTCCAGCTATAATCCATGAAATACCCAAGAATGGGTTTTTACCACCAATTTTAGAACTGGTTGAAAGGTAAATCATTTTACCACCATTATATTCAGTTGTTGGGAAATGAACTCCAACATTTACTTGATAAATACCAGCTTTTAAAATATCATTATCATTCCTCATAATTAAATTTGAAAAATCTGATAAAACAGCTGGTGACATCCAATTTTGAAATTCTTCCCATTTGGAAATATCTGGTATATTTGTTTCATTATAACCATTTGGGAATTGTTTAACCCAATTTGGTGGTGGTACAATCTCTGTATAATTATACTTTGTCATTTTAAATCTATTAGGATTTGTTGACCATGAAATACCATTTTGTGTCATTTCATAATTTTCATTATTGGTATTATTAACTGAAAATAAAACTGAATCATAAGTATCATTAAACATTGAATTTGCAATTAATCCACATGGATAAATTATTTTACCATTATTATCAATTGATAAAGGTCCACAATTTTGACCAACTGTATCTTTAATAGTTGAAACACTAGCCCTTTTACCATTTAGTTGATCTTCAGAGAATGATTTAACATATTGTCTATGATTTGCATGAAATCTTGTAAGTTTATAAAATAAATAAATTGGATTTTTTAAATCATTAGGAATTTCAAATTGAATTTGACAGATATTTCTATCTTCTGGATAATTTGACCAAATTTCTGAATTATTTGTATTTAATTTCCATTGTGGTTTAATTTTAATTTCAGACTTGAAATTTTTTGTATAAAATTCATTTGGAATTTCTGTCCAATAATCAAAATTTGCTAATTCAACACATTTAGCATAATCAATTGTAAATTCTTCAACTTTATTTGATGTATGTAACATTGCAGCTCCAATTGGTATAAAAATAATTGCAATTATTAATAATACAGGTATAACAACTTTTGCAGTTAAAATTGGATGAATCGCATTCAATTTTTGTTGAGTGAAAGCTGAAACTTTTGGCTTCCTACTCTTTTTCTTATTATTCTTTTCATTTTCATTATCACTCCATTCATCATCATCTTCCATTAAATCTGCTCTATCATGTTGTAAATCATCATCATGATCATCACTATTATTATTATTATTATTATTATTATGCCCATTACGCCTTTTTGTTAAACCACCAAAAATATTGTGCATATTTTGTTGTAAATTTGTAACCCCTTGTGAAAAGTTAGACATTTTGTTACCTATTCCTTTCCTAAAGATTAACAATAGAAGTACAATATAAAGTTACAACAACTTTTACACAATTGCATGCACATAGTTTTTTCTTTCAAATCGCGTCAATATTTTGCGAATTATGTACAAGATATATAGAATTATCTACTACTACTACTGCTGCTCAGCTTTACTCTCTGCTCTAGCAGCATCAGCTGCCTTCCATGATTCATAACTGCTTGGTTGATCTTTGATTGCTTCAACATCAGTTAAAAATTTAGACCATCTATCAACTAATGGTTGAAGTTTAGTATTTACTTGTGCAGCTTCCTTTAATCCAGTAAGAATTGAATAAGCGTGATCGTATTGTAAATATTCAGTATTTGGTTTAACTTGATAAACTTTTTCACGTGTTAAGTTATCAAGATTTTGAAATGCGGTATTAAAAGATTCAATATCAGCTTGAGAATCATTGAAATTACCATAAGTTCCAGCAATTAAAGAAGCAGCATTGTAAAGAATTGAATGTTTTGGATCTAATTGAGCCTTTTCAATCCAATATTTAAGTTTTTGATTATACTGTGAATATGTGTATTGAGGAATGATCTTTACTAAATAAGCATTTATGAATGCTACCGCTTCAGTGTTCTTTACTGACCAAACAGAATCATTAGAATTGACTTGATCAAGCCAAATCAAATTTTTCGTGTAAATATCATTATTAAATTGGAAACTTTTATAAAGAAACTGATTCAAGATGCTTGGATCCAAATATTTGAGTTTCTTATCTTTTGAAAGTCTAACTTTGAATAGACCATCAAGTGTTTGACGTACAAGTGAAACTTCTTCGGGATTCACTAGGAGAGAGATAAATTTCACTAATTTCTTCTTCGATGGTACACCAGGGTATTCACGTGGAACAATAGGTTGATGGTTCTTGTCCAAGGCATTGAGCGATGTTAGCATGTCCGCATTACGTTTCCTGTAAACTGAAGGTTTCCATTGAGATGAAAGTGAATGGAAATAGAGGAACTCGTCAAGCTGTCTCTTGAACGCATACAAAGACGAGCGTGGCGTGTCAGCTGTAGCTGTAGCTGTAGCTGTAGCGGTGGCCGTAGCGGTGGCCGCCGTCGAGGAGAGATGTCTGAGCTGTGATCTGAGCATGCCCGTGCAGTGGTGTCTTGTGAATCAAACACTTCTTCTCTTCCTCTTCTCTTCTTCTTCTTCTTATTCTTCTTCTTCTTATTCTCTTCTTCTTTTTCTCTTGTTTGGCGAAGAAGTTGAAAAAACAAATCGACGCGAAAGCTCTGGACGGCGGCGTCGACCGACGCGTGGCTGGTGCGTCTTAGTGGCTGGTGGCTGGTGCCACTTTTCTTTTCCTTTCTTTTCCTTTCCTTTCGTTCCTCTTCTTTTCAGTTCATGTTGATGTTGATTTCGGTTCTGATGGACTCTGCAGACCCGGTTCCTGGCACTGCTTTCCTTTCCTTTCCTCTCCTTTCCAACTCGGTCTCTCCCGCCCACTGCCGCCATGCCGCTCATCGACTACGCTGACATCGCTGCAATCGATGCCCCTATCAGACCACATGTGGCGTATCTCCTCAAGGAGGATCTCATAGAGGGGATACCGGACGGACTTCTCGCCTTGATAGCTCCGATAGTTGCGTATTGGGCTTATTCTATTTTTTTCCATATTGTTGACGTCTATCAACTACTAGAAGCTTACAGAATCCATCCTAGTGAAGAACAACTCTCCCTCAATAAAGTAACATTTGCCGTCGTTATACGTGATGTTATATTTCAACATATTATTCAATCAATTACAGGTTATATCATGTACAAAATTGATCCAACTCCAGTTACAGGTTACGAAAATGCACATCTTTGGGATATCAGACATTTAATTCCAAATTTTATACCAACAACTTTAATTTATATTGGTTATTGGTATATTTTCTCACTATTTAAATGCATAGTGGCATTTTTGATAATTGATACTTGGCAATTTTTTTTACACAAATTAATGCATCAAAACAAATACTTATACAGGAAGTTCCATTCTCGTCATCATCAACTTTACGTTCCTTACGCCTTTGGTGCACTTTTCAATAATCCAGTTGAAGGTTTCTTACTTGATACTATTGGAGCTGGTATTGCTGCAATTGTTACTCAACTTTCTGCAAGAGAATCGGTTTTCTTATTCACTTTTTCAACCCTTAAAACAGTTGATGATCACTGTGGTTATTCCTTACCTTGGGATATGTTCCAGAGAATTTTCCCTAACAACTCCATTTATCACGATATCCATCACCAACGTTTTGGAATCAAATACAATTTTTCCCAACCTTTCTTTACTTTTTGGGATAGTCTATTTGGTACAACTTACCATGGTATTGATGCCTATCGTGAAAAGCAAAAGGAAATTACAATCGAAAAATACAGACAGTTTCTCAAGGAGAGGAAGCAAAAAGCTGCTGCAAAGACAAAGTAGTTTCAGAGCAGTGTATTCCCTCCTCTCTTCTACCCTATCCTGACCTCTCCTCCTCTCCTCCCCTCCTCCCTTATTGTGTAATCTTGTCTATAAACTTTTATATCACTGCATCTATCTCTTCCATCGACGCGTCGCCTTCCATGGCAATTTAATTTTCCACAAGTTTGCAACCGGTGCACCGTTTTTTTTCCCCCCAAATTCTACGTTTCTTCAAATCAAACTGGACAAACTGTTATATAGCACACCACAAATCAGCAAACTATGGCTACTAAGTTTAGAAACTCTCACTGGCTTAAAACCAATGAGTTTGCACCTCAGGTTTTTCTTTTCAGAAATATCGAAACTGGTCAAGTTGTTTACTCTCAAACTCCACATATAACGAAATACCAAATTAACCAGCAATTTTTCCGTCCAAACAAGGAAAATAAGAAACCATTACCTCGTCATGATATTTGGAGACCACTCGCTGTTGCTCAATTCGAAGATTATCAAAAGGCAGTTCAAGCTTACCATGGTTTAGTAGAACTTAGATTTATGCGTCAAGTTAGTAAAAAAAATGATGCTCAATCAATGAGGAAACTAAATGAATATAATAGAATTTGGTATTCTGGTCAATATAGACCAACTTATACTATGGAAGCAACAGCTGATTTATCAACTATTATTGATGAATTGAAATTGTCGAAAAATTGTAAAGTTTATTGGGATGGTCTTTGGTGGCGTGGTGATAGCAAAATTTGGAATAAAGATGTTGAACATATAGATATGGAAAGGTATGGTAGAAGAGAAAAATTCGTTATACTTGATGAAATTAGAGAGAAAGGTTTATTAGATTTCCAAAAAAATACTGAACAACAACAACAACAACCTTTACAATCTGATCAATCTACTGAACAGCCTGTGTAATCATTGCGTTACTATTTATTCTCTTTAATTATCTTGCTTGTACATAAATAAATTTCTGTTGTGATACTTCGCAAATCTAACAGAGCTGAACTAAATTTATAGCTCAGTAGTACCTATCTCAATTTGAGTAATTTACTACTAGTTTAACCTTCCCTGTCTATCATAGAATAATGTAGATTTCAAAGGCATAAAAACTTTACATCGAAAAGATTCGATGTTTGAAAAGTGTACTCATGCATGCACGCGTAATAAACTTAATTCATATTCTTCATCAAATTTATGCATATACTAATCTAGATCTAATACTACAAACACAAATTGAATCATCATGACAACAACACCAACCTTAAATATAAAGTCAACAGATCTTGTATGTTAATTTAGACTATACATTTTAAGACTTATACTAACTTTCAATATTTACAGGAAGATGAACAAAAAGATTTAATAACTAAGTTTGCTATAGAGAAATACGAGACATTGAAACTAAAACCTTCTGAATTAGCAACTGAAATTAAAAAGTATCTTGATGAAAATCTGGGTAATCCATGGCATGTTATATTAGGAAAGAGTTTCACCTCTAGCATTTCACATGAAAAAAATGGTTTCATCTATTTTTACATTGATAATCTTGCATTCTTATGTTTTAAAACTATTTAAATAATTATAAATTATATCTCATCATTACTATCATTACCAATTTTCCTTCCTCTCTCTATACTCAATCCTTTCAATATTTTTTGATTATTGTTAAAACTAGAAGTTCTACCAAAACTATTCACACTATTAAAACTAGAACTACTATCAGGTCTCTCTTCAAGTAATAATTCATATCTATTCTTTAAATCCAAATATGATCTCTTTAATTCATCATTCTCCTCTTGTAAAATTTCATGGTCAATAATTAATTTTTGATGTTTTCTCTGTATATTTGTCATTTGAGTTGACTTTTCCCTAATTATCTTCTGTCCTTCAATGTTAACATCTCTAAAATTATTAAAATCATTATCCTTAATCATTTTATTCAACTCTTTATTTATACTTTTCATTATCAGTTCACGTTTCCATCTTTTATCATTTATTACAGTTTGCATCCTTCCCTCAATCTCATCAATTATCTTGATTAATTCAATACTAAATTTAATACTATGTTTCTTATTGTATATCTTCTCAATTTTACTGTAGTAATGATCCTGTCTCTTAATACTTTTGCTATAATCTAATATCATTCGAGACAGTTTTATATCGTCAATGTTTGAATCTTCATATCTAGCATGTTTCACCTTCTTTAGTCTTAAGCTATCTCGATACTTGTGTGACATCTTGGATTGTGATGACATTATATTCATTAAAAGTCTGTTATCATTTTCATCTTCATCATCAGCCTCAATTTCATCTACAATATCATCAGTAGATCCTTGGTAATCATCATCATCAGAGTATTCTTCTATATTAGCACCATTCAAATGTACATAATCTTTGTCTTTATCATGCTCCTTTATAGCATTATCTTTCCCAACAACAGTGGGTGTAATGCTTGAATCTATTTCTTCTCCATCATTACTTTCCCTCAAGATACTATGCAATATTTTATCATGAATTTTCTTTAAAACACTCTCCATATTGGTAGTTACTATGTCCACTTTTAGTAACAACAAATAGGCTCAGGATTTGTAAAGAACTGTTTAATTGATTGATTAAGATATTTAGTAGCTCTACTAAACAAAAATCAAATAATAAAAATTATTTTCCGATACCGGGAGTCGAACCCGGGTTTGCCCGGTGAAAGCGGACCGTGATAGCCGTTACACTATATCGGATTTAATAAGGTTAAAAAAGCTTGCCTAAAAATCATAAAGATTATATCACGTGATAATGTGCTTATCTAATATTAACGCATTAGGAAAAAAAATTCAACCATACTTATTACCTGTGCTTCTCCTAAACCAACTCACCCCCAACGATGCCAGCGAAGGATTACACACGAAAGCTCTCCGCAATCCCCAGAAGCATCCAAGACTCTCCATCACTGATGAGCTTCCTCTTTTCACCGACCCCTTTATGGCCCGACAACCCATCCCTTTCGTATGATGCATACATCAATAACATCCACATGAAAAAAAAATTACTATCCAAAACTTTATCTCATCTGCCAGGCTTCAACCTATTTACTACAACAACAGAACAAGAACTCCGTGACTTGACCCCAGCGGCTAGTGAAAATTTCAAGCTGCTCCGCTCTCGCTTCAACAAGGGTGGTCAACAAACAACCTATGCTGATACCACAATCAAAGAATCAAATAAGTTCTACGACTCACTCTTCTCGGAACGCACACAACATATCAATCATCACGATGAACTCCAATCGTTCCTTAATTGTTTTCCAGAAAAACTAACGGAAGAGGAACAGAATTCTTTAACTACACCACTAAAATTGGAAGAACTTGAACTAAATCTTTCAAAACTAGTATGTGAAGGACCGTCCGCACCAGGACGGGATCAAATCACCTACCTACAATGGAAACAAAACTGGAAGCATGCCAAAGAGCATATTTTACACCTAGGTAATGCCATCCTTAATGGTCACGTCAAACACAACGACGCCTTTGCCAAAGTGCTCATCAAGTTGATACCAAAAAAGAGCTTTAACAAAGGAACACCGAAAATTGACGATTTGCGACCGATTAGCCTTACCAACACAATTTTCAGGTTGATAAATTACACGATCACTCAAAGACTTATGCCAATAGCTAATCGCATCATTTTATTTAACCAGCAGGCCTTTCTATGGAATCGAAACATCCACTTTAACATAGAGGTCGCAAAGATAGTGGCCCAGGACATTGAAAGTAGAATGCCCCCAACTCATCAACATATGTTTATGATCGATCTCAGAAAGGCTTTTGATACACTTAACCATAGCTACATTGAGCAATTATTCAATCATCTTGGTTTCCCGCCAGTTTTCATCAAATCGATATTGTTACAATCCAGTCTATCATACGCTCAGATTATCAATGGCAACATGATCTCCAATCACCGAATAAAACTCAAACGGGGGGTCCGACAAGGATTACCTTTCTCCCCGGTGATTTTCAATATAGCCATTGAACCACTTTTACGAAAACTCCAATCCTCTCTTGAAGGTATCAAATACACTCCCTCCCCAAGAACCCATCTGACAAACCAACCACTCACTCTCCAGACACGAATCAAGACCCTGGCGTTTGCAGATGACATTCTTCTATTCAATAATGACATCCATGACCTGGAGACAGGTCTAACAATAATCGAAATCTTTTCGCATTTTTCTCATCTTCAGCTGAATCCCACTAAATCAACAGCATATGCTAACGAACGATCAGTCGAGCACCTTCAAGGCTTTTCGGTGAGGACGGGAAATACTTTCCAGGTTCTACCACTCTCCAAAAACCCTTCGTACCTAGGAGTAAGACTAATACACACAAACTGGGACACTCTACTATCAAACCTGAAACAACGACTGAGAAAGATCACCTTTATGGACCTAAATCTTTACCAACG
>JBBJZV010000096.1:0-42576 GCA_039700735.1 Pichia pseudocactophila
AATTATAGAGATATAAGGAGAGAGATTCAATAATGAAGGAGAGATCCGTTGATAGTCCAGTTAATACGTGGAATAGGTAGTAGGATAAAATAGAGAGATTAACCTAGCCAAAGATCCATAGTAAATAATGAAAGTTATAATTACCACATTGATAATGAATAAAGTCAATATAAAAGATGTAATTAATAAATATGTTAATTGCATATAATACAGCAGTAAGGAATATTAGACAATGATCGAAAGATTGATCTAGTTACTTAGAAAGATGAAGATTATAAAAAGTAAAAGAAAGAAAATAATAATGAAGAATATAAAATCAATGTATATATAAAAGAATAATGATGATTATATATACAGTAGTCTTAACCAAAATTAGTGCCAGCAGTTGCGGCTAAACTAAGGAGGCAAACGTTAATCATTAATGGCTTAAAGGATCCGTAGAATGATATATTAAAAAAATATATTAGAGTTAAATAGAATAATTATGAAAAATTATATTGAGAGATGAAATGTGTGGAAAATAATTAGACAAATAAACGTGAAGATATAATTAGATATTTAACTGACATTGAGGGATGAAGGCATGAGTATCAAAACGGATTAGATACCCGAGTAGTTCATGCAGTAAACGATGAATACCAATATTATGAAAATAATATGAAGCGAAAGCAAAAGTATTCCGCCAGGAGAGTATAGCTTCAAAGTTGAAATCCAAGACAATAGACGGTTACAGTTGTAGGCAGTGGATTGTGTTTTTTAATTCGATAATCCCCGAAAATCTTACCATTATTTGAATCATATATATAAATTATATATATATAGACAAATGTTACATCGTTGTTTAAAGTCTGTGCTTTAAGGTTATGATTAACTTCATAAACAGACGAAAATCCGAATCAATAAAAAAGAATATTGATAAAAATTAATTTAATTAAAAAAATTAATAATAAAAGGAACTACAACAAATCCTGATGACTTTAATATAGTGGGCTAAAGACGCAATACAAAATAGATATTAAAAAATAAAATAAATTTTGAAAAAGAAGAAAATAATAAATTAAAATGCTATATCAAATATACTTATAGAAGTATATATTATGTGGATTAATCTCTGAAATTCGAGATTATGAAAAAGGAATTGCTAGTAATCATAATACATAAAATTATGGTGAACTTCCTTTCTGTTTCGTACTAATTACTCATCATTCGCTTGGAGTTTATCTAAATATTAAAAATATAATATATATAATATATAAACTATAAAATAAAATATATTATAATGTATTATATACTCAGTTAGAAAATGACTAGTGAGAAGTTGAAATACAGTTATCGTTGAGGAATCAGCGGTGGGTGGTAAAAATTAACTAAAAATATCATATTATTCATATAAATATATAAATATATATAAAAGGTCTATAGTTTAATGGTAAAACAATAGCCTTCAAAGCTATCTTTAAGAGTTCAAGTCTTTTTAGACCTGTGAGAAATAAATAAATAACCTAAAAAAGAGATAAGGATACTAACCTAAAAGAAAGTAGTTATAAAAGATATATAAAGTTATAAAAGAAAAAGGATTTGTAAAATTTACAAAAAGAAAAGATCATAAGAGATATGATAGCATATAGAAAAAGACAACCATATATCAGTTTGGTAAATTCATATTTAATAGATAGTCCACAACCAAGTACTTTAAATTATTGATATAATTTAGGTAGTTTATTAGGATTATGTTTAGTAATACAAATAGCATCAGGAATATTCTTAGCAATGCATTATTCATCACATATAGAATTAGCATTTGATTCAGTAGAACATATAATGAGAGATGTAAATTTAGGATGATTAATAAGATATATCCATGCAAATGGAGCATCATTCTTTTTTGGATGTATGTATATACATGTAGGTAAAGCATTATATTATGGATCATATCGTAAACCAAGAGTATTAGTATGAATAATAGGAGTAATAATATTAATAGCTACAATGGCAACAGGATTTATGGGTAAAAGCAGTAGCCCAAAATCATTATATAATATGAAAAAAAGAAATATTTTAAATAAAGTAAGTTCAGGAAAAATAATAAAAAGAGGATTTAGTACATTAAGTAAATTATCAAATAAAGATGAAAATAATATATTTTTAATAAAAGAAAATGAGGAATTAAGTAAAAAAATAAGTATAAGTTCAAAAAATTTATTTAATGAGATAGGAATAGAACCAGAAATATGATGAGAAAATTTAGATGAAAAAAAAATAGTAGATGATATAAAAAAGAAATTAAAAAATAAAAGTGGAATTTATATAATAATAAATAAAGTATCAAAACAATATTATATAGGATCAGCTCATACAAATAATTTTTATAGAAGATTTCAAAATCATTTAAAAAGTTCTAGTAATAAAGGAAGTAAAATATTAAAAAGAGCAGTAAAAAAATATGGGATAGAAAATTTTATATATGGAATATTAGAATTTTATCCTTATGAAGTAAATATAAATAATAATAAAGAATTATATGCTTTAGAAACTAGTTATATTTCTTTATTATTTCCTAGTTATAATATATTGTTAGAAGCAGGAAATAATTTAGGATTAAAAAATAAAGAAATAAATATAAATAATGATAAAAAATTGATAAATTTGAGTTTATTAAATGAACGTAAAGAATTATTAAAAAAATTAAGAAATAAACATTTAGAAGAATATAAATTAACTCGAAAACAAAGAATAGATTTTACATTATCTACTGAGGGTTTAATGAATATTAGACGAGGAAAAAATAAGAGAATATTTATATCTAATAGTATATTAAGTGAAGAAGATATTATTAATAATAAAGGATATGTTTGTTGATTTGAAAATGTGAATATAAGTAGTCATTATTTATGTTGTAGTAGAAAAATAATACAACGTTCTTTAAATTTAGGGTTTATATATATACCAAATGTATTTATAGAATATTTAAATCAAGATCATATAGATAATCATAATTCAATAATAGAATATATAAATAAATCAGATTTGATAAATTATGATTATAAGGGTAGAAAAAATATACCTTTAAAAGTAGGATCAAGATTGGAAATTATAAATGAAAATTTATGAACTAAATTCTATATAAAAGGTTTTCCAGAAGCATATTTAAAATATTAAGTATAATATATTATATAGTGATAGTCTATTCATTTATTGATAAATAATCAATATTATTATTAGTAACTTTTATAAGGAATAATAATAAAAGAATATATAATTAAATATAATTATAATATATATATATCTCAAAATAAAAAATATATAATATATATATATTGGCGACATTAGTGAAAACGGTTAAAGTTTATAAATTTAAGAGACCGTCGGTTATATAAAGGATCGCTACAGACTGGACCACTGATGGGTGTCTGAAATGATGCTTAATGTACAGTCGATAAAATTTATGTTACACAAGTCCATATTGCCTTGTTTACGGTCAAATGTCTCATTGAGGTGCAACTGTAATAACAAATTTATTATCAGCAATACCATTTATAGGAGCTGATATAGTACCGTTTATTTGAGGAGGTTTTTCAGTAAGTAATCCAACAATACAAAGATTCTTTGCATTACATTATTTATTACCATTTGTATTAGCTGCATTAGTAATATTACATTTAATAGCTTTACATGTACATGGATCATCAAATCCTATAGGAATAACAGGAAATATGGATAGATTAAGTATGCATCCATACTTTATATTTAAAGATGCAATAACAGTATTTGTATTTTTAATATTATTCTGTTTCTTTGTATTCTTTTCACCTAATACATTAGGTCATGCTGATAATTATATTCCAGGTAATCCTTTAGTTACACCTGCTTCAATAGTGCCAGAGTGATATTTATTACCATTTTATGCTATATTACGTTCAATACCTGATAAATTAGGAGGAGTAGTAGCAATGTTTGGATCATTATTAATATTATTAATATTACCAATAACTGATAGAAGTTTATATAGAGGTTTAGCATTTAAACCAATATCAAAATTCTTCTTCTGATTATTTGTATTTAACTTTATATTATTAGGTAACTTAGGACAATTACATGTTGAAGTACCATTTATTCAATTAGGAGTAAATTGTACAGCATTCTATTTCTCATACTTCTTAATAATAGTACCAGGTATTTCTACTTTAGAAAATATCTTATTCTATTTAGGTAGAATTAATAAATAATATATATATATATATATATAATAAAAATTAAATAAAAATATAGGAAAATAAAAATTAAATAAAAATATAGGAAAAATATTATATATATAGTAAGTTATAAGTATAATTATATATATATATAATATAAGTATATATTATATAAATTATATATAATATATGGGTTATATTTATAAAAATATAAAAAAGGTATAAATATAAATAGTTAAATTATAATTATTATTATAATGAGATTATAGAAAGGAGGGTAAATAAAAATTAAATTAAATTAAATAAAAAAGTAAAAGAAAGAATGTTAGGTATAACAATATTAATATTTGTAGTATTAACAAGTATAATAGAAAAGAATAACGAAAGTAAAAAATGATTAAAAAGAGTATGCTTAATAAGTTTAATAAATGTATTATTAATAAATTTAAGTATAAATTCAACAGAGATATTAGTATTAGGAAATTCATTATATAATAGTTTATTATATATAGATAGTTTAAATAATTATATGATGGTATTAATATTATTAGTAGGGATAGTATATATGTTATTATTATCATGTAATATAACAACAATAAAAGTATTAGATCATATAATACAAGTAAAAGAATCATTAGGATTATTAATATTATTTAATATATTAGGATTAATATTATTAATATTAGTGAATGATTTAATGGTATTATTTATAGTAATAGAATTACAATCATATTCATTATATTTAATAACTTCAGCATATAATTCATCAAGTAATGGAGTAAAAAGTGGATTATATTATTTTATAGTTGGAAGTATAGGATCATTTATAATATTAGATGGAACAGTATCAATATATGAAGAAATAGGATTAACAAATATAGAATTAATATCATTATGTTTAAATAATATAAATATATATGATATATTAATAATATTATTTGGATTATTTATAAAAGTTGGATTAGCACCATTTTATAGTTATTCAATAGTAATATATACATTAGCACCTACAATAGTTACATATTATATAAGTTTATTACCAAAATTAAGTATATTAACATTAATATTAAGTTTAGTAAGTATAATAAATTTAGTACATACAGATAGTAGTAGTAATATAATTAATATAATAAGTTTTATTATATTAATTTCTATGATAATTGGATCAATAGGTGGAATAAATGTAATAAGAATAAAAACATTATTAGCATATAGTAGTTTATTAAATGTAAGTTATATGTTATTAGCAATAATAGCAAGTAATGGATATTCATATATAGGATATTTATTTTATATATTACAATATTCAATAACACATATAAATACTTTTAGTATTATATTATTATTACCTATATATAGTCATATAAATATATTAAATAATAGTAATAGTAATAATAATAATAATAATAATAAATATGATGTAATGTTAAGTAAATATTCACCTATAGAATATATAAGTCAATTAAGAGTATTATTAAATAAAAATAGTTACTTATGTATAGCTTTATGTATATCATTCTTTTCATTAATAGGAATACCACCATTAAGTGGATTCTATGGAAAATTATTAGTATTTATAAGTGCATTAGGAAATGGATATATATTCTTATCAATATTATTAGTAATAGCAAGTTCAATATCAGCATATTATTATGGAAGTGTAATAAAAGAATTATGTTTTGATATATTAACAAATTATAATGTATATAATTATAAAGATATATCAGTATATAAAACATCATTATTAAGTAAAATGGAGAATACATATATAATATTAAAAAATAAAATAATAAGTAAAGAAGGAAATAATATATTATTAATGAATAATAATATAAGTTATCAAATAAGTTTAATGACATTAGTAATAATATTAATATTATTTGAATATAATAACATAATAAGGGGTACATTTATAGTAACATTAAATATGATATAATATGTTCCAAGATATATTTAATTGATTTTTAATAGTAGTAGGATTATTAGGATTAATATTAATAATAGTAAATTATTTATTAGTGGAAAGTAGTAAAATGGATGAAAATGTTGGTAATAGTACAGATTATATTGAAAAAAGTAATCCTTTTGAATGTGGATTTGATAGTTTTAAACAAAGTAATAATCCAGTACCTATTCCATTTATATTAATAGCTTTATTATTCTTACCTTTTGATTTAGAAGTATCATCTATGTTACCTTATATTATATCAAGTTATATAGTAGGTAATTATGGTTTAATATTCTTTATATTATTCTTATTAATTTTAGTTATAGGTTTTGTTTATGAATTAGGTTCAAATGCAATATCATTAGTAAGATTTATAAATACTTCAAGTAAATCATCAAAATTTGATGTATATAATTATATTAAAAATTTAAATAAATAATTATTAATAATAATAATAATTATTAAATATAATAATATTATATATAAATATATATATATATATATATATGTTATTAGAATTAGTAGTAGAAGGTATTAAATAATTTAATGTACTGGTAACAGTAGATGTTATATTAATGGATATTCTTCTTAATTAATAATGCCGGTTACAATGGGTATTTTTGGTAAAAAAAGTAAAAAAAGGGTAATAAATTTTTCAATTAAGTAAAAATAAAATAATGTAGAAATTAGTATTAAAAGGGAATACGAAAGTATAAATAATAAATAAAAAAAGAGAGTAAAATAAGATATTTATATATAGGTTAAATATAGAAAGATAAGATATATAAATATAATAAGAATTACAAAAAAGTAATGAAACATCAATTAACATTTGGAGATTATATTAATAGATGATTATTTAGTACAAATGCAAAAGATATAGCAGTATTGTACTTTATATTCTCATTATTCTGTGGAATAGTAGGATCATTTATGTCATTAGTAATAAGATTAGAACTAGCTGCTCCAGGTAACCAACTTTTAATGGGGAACCATCAATTATTTAATGTGTTAGTTACAGCACATGCGGTTTTAATGGTATTCTTCTTGATAATGCCGGTTACAATGGGATTTTTTGGTAAAAACGGAAATAAAAAAGAGAGTAAAAAATTAATCTTAATAGATAAGTAAATAGGATATATAATGAGATAAAAATACTATGTAATAATAGTAGTAGATTTATTTAATTAATAATTAATTAATTTATTTATAACTTGAGATTATTTAAATAATAATAATAATTATTCATCTTAAATTAATTTTTATAATTGCCGTTTTATATAGTAATATATAAAATTATGACATCACTATATGCTGGAAACTCCTAAAGCTTTATTTACTCATGTTTAATAATAAAAATTAATAAATAAATTAAATGTAGTGAAAATAATAAAGATGTAACAATGGACAATCAGCAGGAAACTAAAAAATAAGAGAAAATATGAGTAGGATCCTCAGAGACTATACGTGATGAATCTTATTGAAGATTAAGAGATAGTCCAAATTTATTAGAAATAATAAAATAAAATGAATTATTTAGTACCATTAATGATAGGAGCTAGTGATATGTCATTTGCACGTTTAAATAATATAAGTTTCTGATTATTACCACCCGCATTAATAAGTTTAGTATCTAGTGCTTTAATAGAGAATGGAGCTGGGACAGGATGAGTGCGCCATTTAATTATTGAAGATTTTGAGTATATATACTCCATTTTAGTTCTTTTTAAAATAGTATAATATATATTTATATTTTATTTATATAAATATAAATACTATTTAATTAATATATAATTTTAATATATATATTATAAAATGTAAAACATTTAACTTAGGTATCAAAGGTAACTTTGAACTGACAATAGCATGTTAAAAAAGGGAATTATTATATATAGAAATATATATATTCATTCTCAAGTTAAGATTCTCATGGTAAGGAAAACGAACTCAATAAAGTCTATATAATATTAAAAATATTAATTAATATTATGATATATATAATATATTCATCCTTATATTATATAAAAAGAACTATATCGAATTAAAAAACAATTCTAGACTGAGTACCTAAAAGAATAGATATGAATCTTCAATAAGAACTTGGGATTGACCTAAATTTGAAAGAGATAGGTTAACGGAGTATCTATAGTAGATATATAAAATATATTGAAGAGATACAGCCAAAATAAATAATAAAAAATATATATATTTTTTTGGTGGAAAGCCGTATGCATTGAAAGGTGCACGTACGGTTTGGGAAAGGATTTTTAAATAAGCGTATTATATATATATATATATAAAATATATGATAATATGAGGTTTAATCTTCTATTTCACACAGTATATCCTCCTCTATCTGGTATACAATCACATTCAGGCCCATCTGTGGATCTAGCGATATTTGCGTTACATTTAACATCAATATCATCATTATTAGGTGCAATAAATTTCATAACAACAATATTCAATATGAGAACATTAGGAATGACAATGAGTAAATTACCTTTATTCGTATGATCAGTATTATTTACAGCAATATTATTAGTAATGACATTACCTGTATTAAGTGCAGGAATAACATTATTATTAATGGATAGAAACTTCAATACATCATTCTATGAATCAGCCGGTGGAGGAGATCCGGTATTATACCAACATTTATTCTTGATAGGGATGTTATTATTATTAGAAAATAGATTAGAAGAATTATTAAAAAATAAAGAATTTATAATAAATAAAAAAGAAAGAGATTTTAAGGAATTTTATAAAAAATATTCAGAATTAAAACCTAGAGATAGATTACCAAGTAAGGAATTTTTAGAATGATTTATAGGATTTTTTGAAGGAGAAGGATCTTTTATAATAGCTAAAAGAGGAGATTTAAGATTAAGTATAATTAAATCTTTAAAAGATATAGAGGTATTAGAATATATAAGAGATAATTTAAATATGGGAGGAATAAATATAAATTCAAGAAAGAATCAAACATATGATTATAATATATATAAAAAAAGAGATATTTATTTATTATGTTTATTATTTAATGGTAATATGGTATTACCAATGAAATCAATAAAATTAAGTATATTTATAAGTAAATTAAATGAATTATTATTGAAAAATAATGAGAGAATTATATATTATAAATATGAAGTAAAATTACCATCATTAAATGATAGATGATTATTAGGATTTACAGAAGCATCAGGATGTTTTACAGCATCAATATTAATGAATTCAAATAAGTATAAATTAAGATATATATTATCTCAAAAATATGAAATAAATAAATATGTATTAGAGTATATATTAGAATTATTTAATACTAATTATAATTTAATTGATTCATGTGGTTCAGTTATAATAAATAGTAATAGTTCAAATATATATGAATTACATATAAATGGATATAATAATATATTATTAATATTTAAGTATTTTGATAAATACCCATTGATATCTAAAAAGAGAAATAGTTATAAACAATTTAAAGAAGTAGTTAATTTAATAAAAAATAAAGATCATTTAGATAATGATCAATTTAATTATATTAAAGATTTATGTAAGAAAATTAATAATAATAATTAATATATTTATATATTAGTATTTTAATACTACTTATTATTTTATTTATTAATTTAGTTATTAATTAATTAATTAATTTATTTATTAGTAATAATAATAATAATAAAATTTGGAATAAAGGATATGATTTAACTTAAGTTATATAAAGATATAAACAATGTTGTAAAAGAAAAGTATTTATATTAAATATTCTGAATAGAATATATCATATTCTAGTTTTATTTATAATTTATTAAATAAAGCGACATTGATGGTACGGTCAACAATTACTCAGATATAGACCGTCGGTTATGTATATAAATATATATATACATGATTGCTACAGACTGCTTCATCAATGGGTTATATCTATTAAAAAAAAGGAAATAAGAGATAGCTTAATGTACAGTCGGAATCTCAATATATAATAGAAATATATTGGTCATATAAAGTATATGAGGTCTAAATTATAAGAGTGAAAAAATAATTTAGGTTAAGATTTGGATTTTTTGGTCAAGGATGGCCTATAATATTAGTGATAATATTATGTAATTACCCTATATGCGAAGAATATTTATGAATATCTTATTTTATAAGATATATAGAATGAATTTTAATTACTGATAAAATAAGACAAAAAAGAATTGCCTTTATAGTAAAAATATTAGAATTATTAAAATATAATTTGCAGATAACCAAATATTTCAATTTAAATAAAGAATTTAATGAAGAAGATAAAGTAGGAATCTCAGAGACTACACGGGTAATATTTGATTCAAAAGAATTAAAAGAGAGAGAATTTAATGAATGATTAGGAGGATTAATTGATGGTACTGGACATTTAGGAATAACTCAAAAGAAGAATGTAAATTGTGAGATAATAGTAGAATTAAGAGATGCGAAATGTTTATATTTAATAAAAAATAAATTTGGAGGATCAGTAAAATTAAGATCAGGATCTAATTCTATAAGATATAGATTGCATAATAAAGAAGGAATGAAAAAATTAATAAAAGCAATAAATGGAAATATAAGAAATAGTAAAAGATTAATTCAATTAGAGAAAGTATGTATATTGTTAGGAATAGATGTAATAAGATCAAAAGAATTAACTAAAGATAATGGATGATTTAGTGGATTTTTTGATGCAAATGGAATTATAACAATAATAATAAAAGATGGATTTCCTCAATTAAATATAAGTGTAGGAAATAAGTATTTAATAGATATAGAAGATTATGAAAAGATATTTGGAGGTAAAATATATTTTGATAAAGGAAGTAATGGATCTTATAAATGAATGATATCAAGTAAAAAAGATATATTATGTTTTATAGAATATATGAGAAAATATCCATCAAGAACAATGAAATTTAATAGAGTTATGTTATGTAATTTATATTTTGAATTAAAGGAATTAAAAGCTTATAATACAGATTTAGAAGTACATAAAAAAGCTTGAGAGAGATTTTTAAATAAATGAGAAAGTTATTCATCATAAAATTAATTAAACTAATAAATAAATAAATAAAAAAAAGAATCAAATAAAGACATAGTCCATAATTAGATTAGCATCCAGAAGTATATATTTTAATATTACCAGGATTTGGTATAGTATCACATGTAGTAAGTACATATTCAAAAAAACCAGTATTTGGTCAATTAGGCTCTTTATATAAATTAAAAAATATAATGAATAAAACTATATGCGTAGAAGTTATTATAAATAATAATTATTATAATAATAATAATTCGCAGATAACGAAAGTACATAATAATTATATAAAAAATTATTATACTGATAATAAATTTAAATCATTAATATTATTATGAAAGTTTATTATTAGAAGCATATGATTAGGAATCTCAGAGACCATACGTTTTATATTAAAAATAAAATATTCAAATAATGTGAATTTAAAATTTAAAAGAAATAATAGTTTTATAAATATAATAGGTAATAATGAAATAAATAATGAAAATAATATAACAAAAAAGAATGAACAGAAGGATCCAGATTTTCAATTTAATACTTGATTAGCTGGTATAATAGATGGAGATGGATGTTTTTTAGTATCAAAGAAAGGATATGTATCATTAGAAATAATAATGAATTCAAGAGATATAGAAATTTTAAATTTAATAAAAGAAAAAATAGGAGGAAATATAAAAAAAAGATCTAATAGTAATTCTCATAGATATAGATTACATGATAAAAAAGGGGTATTATTAGTAATAAATAGAGTAAATGGATATATAAGAAATCCAAATCGTTTATTACAGTTATCAAAAATATGTAATGTATATAATATAAATTTAGAAATGCCCGGACCTTTAGTTTATAATAGTGGTTGATTAGCTGGTATGATAGATAGTGATGGTTCAATAGATTTAAATTTAGGATCAAAACAAATATGAATAAGTGTAACTCAAAAAAATAAATATTTATTAGATGAATTACAATTAGTTTATGGAGGTAGAGTATTAATAAATGAAAAGGGAAGTTTAAATTTTAAATATGTAATATATAGAAAAAATGAGATATTAGATATGTTAGATAATTATTTTTATAAATATCCATTAAGATCAGTAAAAAAAAATAGGTTATTATTAATAAAAGATGTTTATTCATTATTAAACTATAAAGATATAGAAGGTTATAGTAAATTAAGAGAAATAGTAACAAGATGAGAATATTTTAAATAATAAAGAAATGGTCCAATATTAATTAATATAATTAATATATTAATTATATCGCAATTAGGTATGGTTTATGCTATGGGATCAATAGGATTCTTAGGATTATTAGTATGAAGTCAAAAGATGGCTTTCCTTATTAATGATAATAAGGTAATAAATTTCACTGTAGGCTGGAAAGGTTAAAAAGTTATTATCTACTTTTTATAGTTTAAATGTTAATAATATGACCCAATCAGCAGGAAACCATCATAAAAAAAGAAATAATAGTATATTATATAGTAATATATTATATTTTTTATGTAAGGGATCCTCAGAGACTATACGTGAAAATAGTTATGATTTATTTAGAAAAAGTTATTTATCTTTATATAATAAAAATATAGAAGTTGATAATGAATGATTAGATTGATTTATTGGATTTATAGAAGGAGATGGAGCAATATTAGGATATAATAAAAGATGTAGTTTAATAATAACTGAAAAAGATATATCGATTTTAATCAAAATTAAAGATAAATTAGGTATAGGTAAAATAAGGTATTATTATAAAGATAATACATCTTCAATAGAATATATAAAAAATAAGGAATTATCATATGGTAAATATAGTATATTAGATATAAAAAATATATTATTAATGTATATATTATTAAATGGTAATTTAAGATTATTAAATAGAAAATTACAATTAAAAAGATGATATTTATATTTACAAAAAAATATATTTGTTGATAATTTATATTTATATTTAGATTTATTAAAAGAATTTAATTTAAATAATATACCTGATTTAATAGAATTAGATAAAAAAATATCATTAAATGATGGATGATTATCAGGATATACTGATGCATTAGGATATTTTACAATAAGAATATATAAACAAAGAACTTATGATAATGTAAGAGTAATATATAAATTATATCAAAAAGATGGTTTTGATAAATTAAATGAAATAAGTGAATTATTTAATGAAAAAAAATTAAGTAAATTAAGAAAAAATGGAAATATGTATATAATAGAAATATCATGTAATGATATAAATAAAGATGTTTATAAAAAAGTAATAAATTATTTTGATAAATATCCATTAAAAACAACTAAAAATAAATCATATTTAATTTGAAAAGAAATATTATATATAATATTAGGAAATCAATATTTAAATTTAGAGAAATTAAATTATATAAGATATTTAAGAAAAAAAATAAATAAATATATAATACAAAATAAATCAATAGGTCATTCAAATAAATCATAAGTATAAGAGATAGTCCTTTATAATAAATGGGAATAAATATTAATTTTTATTTATTATATTATATTATATGAAGCATCATATGTATGTTGTTGGATTAGATGTAGATAGTAGAGCATACTTTACATCAGCGACGTGCGCCATTTCATTGTTGTATTTAATGGATAAAAAATTATCCCTTCAAATATTCTCTAATATATATTATTTTTATAATAATAATTTAAATTTGGAAATAAGAAGTTATAAAAAAGATGAGAATAGATTATTAAATATAGAAAATAAAAAATTAGATAATACTAATTTAGTAGTATATAAAGAAGAAAAGAAAAATAATTTATCTTTATTAGTTAAAGGAATTATAAAAAAAAAAGATAGAGATTCTTTATCTTTATCAAAATATCAAAGAAGTATGTTAATAGGTATATTATTATCAGATGGATGAATGAAAAATAAAAAAGGTTGAAATAGTAAAATAGGTCTTAAACAATCAATTATAAATTTTAATTATTTATGAGAAGTGTTTATAAATATGGCTAATATATGTTCAAATTATCCTTATTTAGGAAGTAATATAAAAAGAGGGAAAAGATTTTATAGTTTACAATTTGAAACTCGTCAATTAAAATGTTTTGATGAAATTCGTAGTTTATTTTATATAGATGGTATAGGAAATAAAATTATAAAAGAAGAGTTATATGATTATTTTGATGATATAGTTTTAGCTCATTGAATAATGGGAAATGGAGCTAGACGTAATAATGGTGGAATAATACTTTGTACAGATTCTTTTAGTATAAAAGAAGTAATAATTTTAATGAATATATTAAATATAAAATTTAATATAAAGAGTAGTATTCATATGAATAATAATAATAATAGACCAAGGATATATATTAATAAAAATAATTTAAGACTTATAAAACATAAATTAATACCTCATTTTAGTAATCATTTTTTATATAAAATAATCTATTAAAAAAATAATATATATTTGAAGTAAAACATTAGACTTAGGTATCAAAAGTAATTTTGAGCTGACAATAGCATGTCTAAAAAAGAAAATTATATATATAGAAATATATATATTCATTTCTGAGTTAAGACTTATATGGTTATATTGTATTAATTTAATAAGGTAATTAATAATAGTCGTTGGTTATTAATAGGAGAATATACTATAAATTAATATGTAATAGGGTATGACCTACGTAAGTATATATTTAAATACAAGGAGAACTTGGGATTTACCTAAGTAGGAAATATCTAGGTAAACGGAGGATTCATATTAGGTATAAAAATAAATAAATATATTTAATATAATTATTAAATTATTAATATTTAATATAAAAATAATAATTAAATAAATATATGTTATAGAATTATTTTATGATAAATTCTTTTTATTTAAAATACTGAAGGAATCTAGCCAAAATAATATTTTTTAATAAATATAAATATTTTGGGTGAAAGCCGTATGCATTGAAAGATGCACGTACGGTTTGGGAAAGGGTCTATATTTAAGCTTTATTAATTTAAAGAGGGATATATTCCTATTTCACAATGGTAATAGCAGTACCAACAGGTATAAAAATATTCTCATGATTAGCCACATTATATGGAGGATCATTAAGATTTACAACACCAATGTTATATGGAGTTGCCTTTATATTTATATTCACAGTAGGTGGATTATCAGGAGTATTATTATCAAATGCAGCATTAGATGTAGCATTCCATGATACATATTATGTAATAGGTCGAGAAATGGCCCTATATAATTATAAAAATAATACTATAAATAATTATATTGAAATTGACTATATGCGGGAAACTATGTTATTAAGTTATTGTTTACTTTTATTTGAATTAGTTAAATATCTTTCAAAAATAGATGATAAAAATTTAAATTGAATAAATTTAAGTTTAAATAATAAAAGTCAAAATAACAATAAACGTTATATTAATTTAACTAAAGATTATGAAAATAATTTCAATTTTAGTAAAGATATGAATATACAATCCGCAGAAAACATTAAAGGATTCTCAGAGACTATACGTCAATCAACAAATTTAGAAACAAGTATTAATAATTCTAATACTAATAAAATATTTAATCCTGAAGATTTAAGTAAATTTAAAGAAATAGATGATAAACAATTTATAGCTTGATTTGCTGGTATATTAGATGGAGATGGATATTTTCAAGTAAGAAGTATAAATGGGAAAAGAAAATTAAAAACGATAGAGATAAAAGTACATAATCGTGATTTAAGAATATTAACAAGAATATTGGATAAAACACATATAGGAAGAATATATAGATATAAAAATAATTCTTATTCAAAATGAATAGTATCTACACAAAAAGAAATGGGAGATATAATTCATAATATAAATGGATTAATAAGACTAAAAGTAGATTCATTTAAAGAAAGTTGTGAAATATTAGGAATTAAATATAAAGAAGCTGATTATAATATTAAAATGAATGATCCTTATTTTTCTGGTTTAATTGATTCAAATGGAACGATAATATTTAATTATCCAGGAAATAGAATAGAATGTCATTTAGAATTAAAAAATAATGAGTATAGTAGTAAATTAAATTTAGATGAAGTTATAAAAAATTATAAACCTAGTAAATTAATTAAAAATATAAAGTTAAATAATGGTAAAAATACTAGTTCTATTAAATTTAGTTTTCAAACAGTAAAGGGAATGATATATTTATATCATTATTTTATGAAAAATAGATTATATTCAGATTTTAAATTTTATAGGGTATCTAAAATTAAACAATTTTTAGAAATACGAATATTTAATAAAGATCCTTATGAAAGTGAAGAATATTTAGTATATTCAGAATTTTTATTAAATTTTATTACATATTTAAATCCTAAAGGATTAACAACACCATTTGTTTCTAAATTAAGAATGAAGAGATAGTCCAAATTATAATATTTATTATAATCTTATAAAAGATATAGATATAGATATAGATATAGATATAGATATAGATATTATAAAAAAGCATTTCCATTATGTATTATCATTAGGTGCATTATTTGCTATATTTGCAGGATATTATTACTGATCACCAATGGTAACAGGATTATATTATAATAGTGTATTATCAAAAATACAATTCTGATTATTCTTTATAGGAGCTAATGTTACATTCTTACCTATGCATTTCTTAGGTATGAATGGTATGCCACGTAGAATACCAGATTATCCAGATGCATTTGCAGGATTTAATGCAATATGTTCATTTGGAGCAGTATTATCAATAATATCATTATTATTCTTTGGTTATGTAATATATGATCAATTAGTAAATGGTTTAGTAAATAAAGATTTAAGTACTAATTCATTATTAAAAGATCCTGATTTCTTTGAAAGTAATGAAACATTTAAATCAAATGAAGTTAAATCAGAATCAATAGAATTCTTATTAAACTACCCACCTATGTTCCATACATTTAACACTGTAGCAATACAATCATAGGTTATTAATAAATAATATATATATATATATATATATATAATTATAATAAATTATATAATAATAAAAGAGAAATAAATTTAATTTAATAAAAAAATATAAATTAAAAAGAATGATAATAAATCATAAAAGGAGAGATATATTAATTATAAATAAATTATAAAATAAATAAATAAATAAATTAATTAATATATTAAAAAAGGGAAAAAGAAATGTCAATGTTATTTATAAATTCACCATTAGAACAATTTAAAATCAATACTTTTGTATCATTATCATCACCAATATTAGATTTAAGTGCAATAAATTTTACAACATTTAGTTTATATACAGGGTTAGTAGTATTATCAATATTATTTATATTTGGATTAGGATTAGATCGTAAATTAATAATAGGATCAAACTGATTAATAGCAATAGAAGGTACAGTAGATACAATAGTAAATATGGTAAAAGGACAAGTAGGAGGAACAATATATGGAAGATATGTACCATTAATTTATACATTATTTGTATTTATATTAATAGCAAATTTAATAGGTATGATACCATATAATTTTGCAATAGCTACAAGTATAGTATTTATAATATCAATATCATTAAGTTTATGAATAGGTTTAACAATATTAGGATTATACTTACATAATGTAGTATTCTTTAGTTTATTTGTACCAGTAGGTACACCTTTAGCATTAGTACCATTATTAGTATTAATAGAATTATTATCATATTCAGCTAGAGCAATATCATTAGGATTAAGATTAGCAGCAAATACATTATCAGGACATTTATTAATGAGTATATTAGGAAATTTAGTAAAAACATTTATGGGTATAAGTAAAATAACATTTATAATAGGTTTATTACCTATAGCTGGAATATTTGCAATAGTAATATTAGAATTTGCTATAGCATGTATACAAGCTTATGTATTTGCAATATTAACATCTTCATACTTAAAAGATAGTTTATTCTTACATTAATTAATATATTTAATAATATAAATTATATATATATATATATATATTTAATAAAAATAAAATAAAATAAAATAAAATAAAATAAAATAAAATAAAATAAAATAAAATAAAATAAAATAAAATAAAAAAGTATATAATAATATAAATAAGATATATTTATAAATAAATTGAAAAATGTATGTGTGAATTAAATAAAAAAGATGAATTTATTAATATAAAAACTACTAATAAAAGATGGTGAAAAAGAATATATAATATATTGAGAGATATAGGAATATATTGAGACCAAAAGGAAACTGAGAATAAAAAAACCAAGAGAACTGAAACATCTAATTATCTTGAGGAAAAGAAATAAACATAGATTCTACGAATATTGGTGAGAGAAAGTAGAGAAGTATAGGTAAGTAGTAGGGGTTAAAATATCTACGAAGAAGGGAAAACTAATCCTAAGACTAAATATTATTAGTAAGTGTAATAAGTACCGAAAGGGAATAATATTAATAAGTGTAATTGAGAGCAATTAAAGGTTAATAAAAAGAAATTAATTGATAATGTACCTTTTGTATAATGGGTTAGCAAGTTATAATGAATAGCGAAAATGAAAAGAATTTGAAATGAAAATGAGAGTATCAATAAAATGATAGATAGTTATTTGTTATAGACCCGAAAGTAGATGATCTTACCGTATGCAAGTGGTTAAGATATAGAGAGATCTATATTAAACGACTGAACAGGTTAATGTTGCAATATTATCTGAAGACGTATGGTAAGTGGTGAAAGACAAATCTGATCTACAGATAGCTGGTTCTTTGTGAAATATATTTTAGTATAGCGTTAAGAAATGTATTAATATGGTAAAGCAATTAATAATAATTGGGGTATTGTAATAATATTATCAATATTATTTAATCTCAGAATAATATTAATATGAAAATTAAACGTCAGACTGTTAGTGATAAGATTGATAGTCGAAAGGGAAACAGCCCAGATTGAAATATAAAGTTCCAAATAAAATTTTAAGTATAAATAATATTTATTAATCGTAAAACAATAATGGGATTAGTTTGACAGTAATTATTCTATGATCAACGTGTAACAACGGGTTTATTATAAATATAGTAAATACTATATATAAGGATAATGTAAATTATTCTGATCGGTTAATAGATAGATAATAATCGGAATTAAAAAATTAACTGAAAATTCGAATAATATTATTAAGAAAAAAATAATAATATTAAGGTAACAAAGCATTTAATGAAGAGATATATTAATAAAATTAATATAAAGAAGTGAGTATACATATATAAATATAATTTATATGTATAATAAAAAGAAAGAAAGATATCTAATTAAATAGAGAATGCTGACATGAGTAACGAACAAGAGGTATAATCCTCTTCACTTTATGTATTAGGTTTTAATAAAAAATCGGTCCATAAGGTTTATTCTGAAGAGAATAAATTAATAGGTAATAAATAAAATAAATAAGCCCATATATAATATATATAAGATAATATATGGTACTGGAAAAAATTTATGAAAGAGATACCGTAATAAGACCGACACAGGTATACAAATAAGAAATGAAAGTGAATAAGTAAATTCTTCTAAATGAACTCGGCGTGCGACTTGTAAAGTCGTATCCGTCAATATAGTAAAAAACTATAACAATGATGCATATTGTTTGCCTATTGGAGCATGCGACTCTAGTGATGGAGTGGTGTGAAGCCTCCAAGACAATGTAACCGAAAGGGGCTAGGCACAGTAATTCTATGGTTAACGAGAGTGAATCATGTGGTTGAAATATCGAAAGGGTAGTGGATAGATCATGTCGAGTAATCTATCATGCAGCACGTTAGGCCTATCGATATATAGCATGGAACCTAAGGAATGAATAGGTGATGGATACGAAACAAGGTAAGCCTCCTATCTTCTAAATTTATTTATATATTTATATAAATATATATATATATAAGAATGAATAAATGAAGTGGTTATTTTATAAAATAGTAATGGAAAAAAATAATATCGGATACGAGGTAAAAGATAAATGAAAAAGCGAAGGCTTCAAGGTAATATTGGAGATAGGAGTTAATACTCTAACCTGAGAGGGTGCAGACTTCATTATAAGGTGGTAAGTTATTTATTTATTTATTTATTTATAATAAAAAGGTAATTTAACTGCTTGAGCCGTGTGCGATGAAAGTCGCATGCACGGTTCTGAACGGGGGAAAATCTGTGAAGATCTACCTATCGTGATAAAAGAAAAGCTCTGACGTTAGTCAAAAAGAGTGAATAAAGTACATGTTATGCGACTGTTTACCAAAAACACAGCACTTTGCGAAAACGATAAGTATTAGAATAAAGTGTGAATTCTGCCCAATGTTTAATAATAAGGAAATGTATTAAATGATACATTTATAAAAATTAAGTAAATGGCGGCTTTATACTGAGAGTCATAATGTAGCGAAATTCCTTGGCTAATAAATATAGTCCTGCATGAATGGAGTAACGATATAACAACTGTATCTAGAAGAAGCTTAGTGAAATTGAAATCGCTGTGAAGATGCAGTGTACCTAAAGGTAGACGAGAAGACCCTATGCAGCTTAACTATAATTTAATAAGTTGTTATTATTTGATAAATTTTTAGTATATAAAGTAATATATTGATATAAAAATGAAATACTTTTATTTTATTCCAATTTATTAATTAAATTTAATAAATTTAAATAATAACTGAATTAATAATTAATTAGTAGAAAAAAGAATATCCTAATTAAGATATATTTCAAATGAGATATATATATTAATGACAGCTTTAAATTGATAGTTTAAATGGGGCGTTGATTTCACAAAAAATAACTGAATATGTCCATATACAATTAAAAAATAGAAATTAAAAGAAGAATTAATGAATTAATCATTAAAAATGTTAAAAATAATAAGAATTTATTATTATTTTAGAAAAAACTATGTACAGTAAATTTGACTTGACATCAAATAATTAAAATAAAGAATTAATGTAACATTAATATAATAGTGGATAACTGTGCAATAATTTAACACCTACAAGTGGAAATTATACGTAAGTAAGGTATAATGAACAGATCATATTAATAGTACAAGTGATCGATTAACGGATAAAAGTTACGCTAGGGATAACAGTGTAATAACATGAGAGAGTAGATATTGTCAATGTTGTTTGCCACCTCGATAAAATAAATAAGAGTAGATGTTGAGGTAAAATTGGGTGAATTGCAAAGAACTCTAAGGTATTTATATAATACTATGACAATTTGCAGCGAAGTATTTTCTATATGATAAAATAAAGGAAAATAAACGTTCAACGACTAGAAAGTGAGTAATATAACAATAATCTTTCCACGAGTGCCCAAAAAAGAAAATAAATATGAAATAATATATATATAGTTTATATAATTAATTAATTTATTTCTTTTAAGACATAGTCTGAACAATAATGAAAATTATTGAAATTAAATAATAAATATATTTAATGATAACAAAATAAATGGTCGACTCAACCTATCCTATTGGTAGCATAAGCTAATAAGGGTTTGACTGTTCGTCAATTAAAAGGTTACGTGAGTTGGGTAAGTAATTGTGCCCTAATTAACCGTGAGGTTAATATGAAATACTAGCTAAATACGGTGAAGGCTAAGTCAAATAGATATGCTAATACCGTGGGAAATTAATAATTAATTAATTTATTAATCCCGTAACGACTTCCCCCCCATAAATAATGGGGGGGAAACTTATATTGATAATATGAAAATTATTAATAATATAGTAATATTTAAGGTATAGGTTAAAGGCTAGCTCATAATATATATATATAAAATATATTGAAATAAATGTTCAATATAATAAGAAATAATTAATTAATTAATTAATTAATTAAAATAAAATAAAATAAAAATAATATGAAGAATATAGATAATAAAATATTAAATGAGAGATTAACTGATAGTTATATTTCAGGATTCATTCATGGAGATGGAGGATTTTCAGTAAATTTAGGAGTAAGAAAACGTAAAGAATATATAAAGATATATTTATGTCCTACTTTTACATTAACTCAACATAATCGAAATATTAATTTAATAAAAAAGATAATAAATCGGTTTAATAATATAGGTACATATAGAATAGATAATAAAAAAATAATAAGATATAGAGTAAGAGATATAGAAAGTATTAATAAAATATTAATTCCATTTTTTGATGAGAATCAAGTAAAGGAGAATAAATTATTAGTATATATAAAATATAGATATATAGTAGAAAAATTATTAAAAATATCAAATAAGTGATATTGTAAAGATTTAGAAAATGAAGATAACTCATTAATGTTAGATTTAATAACTATAAGTGTAAATATGAATAAAAATATAAAACCAAGTATTCAATTAAAAAATTTATCTTTTGAAGATAGAGAAAAAGTATTGAATAATCAATTAAGTAAAAAAATATCTTTAGAATTAGAGAATTATATCTCAAATTTTAATTATAAAAAGGAAATAAATATAGATTTTATTAATGGATTATTTGATAGTGATGGTTGAATAATGTTAGGATTAAATTTAAATAAATCGGATAATGTAGTAGTAAGATTAGAATATGGAATAGTCTCAGATTTATTAAATAGTAAATTATTATATGATATAAAAGAAATATTTAATGTAGGTGTAGTAACTGAAAGAAATAATGAAAAATCAAGAAATTATAAGGTATCAAAATTAGATTGTTTATCAAAAGTATTACCAAAGATATATAATGTATCAAATTATATGGAAATATTAGAGAATAATAATATAAATAAAGGTCCAATAATAAAAGATATAAAAATAAAAAGAATAATAAAAATATTAAAATTATATTCTGAATATAAGATTAATAAAGATAAAAGAATATTGGAAGAGATATTATTAAATTCATATGAAATAAGAGATATAAATTTAAAAAATAAAGAATTATTAAATGAATATTTAATAAGAATGAAAAATAAATTATGCATAAAATAAAATAAAATAAAAAGTATATATATTATGATGAAGGTATAGTCTAAACATTTATGAAAATAAATGAAAATTTGTCAATACGTCGTGAGACAGTATGGTTTCTATCTTCTTTAGGGATTAGTTGAAAAAGGTATATAACTTAGTACGAAAGGATTAGTTATAGTTAATCAATGATTTTACTGTTGTATATTATGAACATATTAATTTATGTTTGATTATAAAATTATCTAAAAATAATATGCAGGCAGTTAAGTTAAATTAACAATATTTAAATATTGAAAGCATTTAAAATATAAAAGTAACTTTTTTTTCAACTATATTTATTATATATGTATAAACCATATATACATATATAGAATCTTATATTATGTTAGAATAACATATATTATAGTGTTATATTAGATATAATAGGTTATAATAAAAAACAATTTATAATTTATATAAATTGTACTAATTAATATAAGTAGTTTAATTTACATTCTATTTATTTATTAATATATCTTATTTATATTTAAGATATTATACTTTTTTTAATTATTAATTAAATATTTTAATAAGTTTAAGTAAATAATAAATAATTATAATAATAATTATTATTAATTATATATAAAAATATAATTAAATTATATGGATATAAATTAATACATAATGTTATAATGGCATAATTGGTATTGCGTTTGTTTTGTAATCAAAAGACTTTAGGTTCGAGTCCTAATTATAACAAATATTAATTTAATAAAAAATATAATATATATATAATATTTATTTATATAAATAAAATTAAATTAATGAGTAATATTAATAAAAATTATTTATTTATAAAATTAAAAGGAATAAATAAATATATGATTTATATATGTAATAAAAAAGAAACATATATATATATATATAAGTATATAGAAATCAAAAGATAAAAAAGAAGAGAATATACAGTAGATAAAAGAATAAAATTATTGAAGTATATAAAAAAGATAGATAGAGAAAATGAGTATAAAAAATAGAAATAATTTACAATTATTCCCATTTCATTTAGTAGCACCATCACCATGACCAATATTAATATCATTTGCATTATTATCATTAGCTTTAACATTAGCTTTAACAATGCATGGATATATAGGATCATTATTATGATTAGGATTAGCAGTATTAGTAGTATTATCAACAATATTTTTATGAACTAGAGATATAGTAGTTGAAGGAACATATTTAGGAGATCATACAATAGCAGTAAGAAGAGGATTAAATTTAGGATTTTTATTATTTGTAGGATCAGAAGTATTTATATTTGCTTCATTATTCTGAGCTTATTTCCATTCAGCTATGGGACCAACAATAGAAATAGGTGCAACATGACCACCAGTAGGAATAACATCAATAAAACCAACAGAATTACCATTATTAAATACAATAATATTATTAGCTAGTGGTGCAACAGTAACTTGAGCTCATCATGCAATATTATCAAAAGATAGAAATGGTACATTATTAGGTTTATTAATAACAACTATATTAATAGTTGTATTTGTATTATGTCAAATATGTGAATATACATTCGCTACATTTACTATTGCTGATAGTGTATTTGGTTCAGTATTCTATGCTGCTACTGGATTACATTTTATACATATGGTTATGTTAGCTATGATGTTAGGAGTATGTTACGTTAGAATGTACTTATATCACTTTACATCTACACATCATTTAAATTTAGAAACAACTATATTATACTTACATGTTTTAGATATAATATGATTATTCTTATATATAGTATTCTATTGATGAGGATGTTAATTTATAAATATATATATATATATATTCTTTATATATTATATTATATATTCTTGTATGATATTCTGTTATGATATTATATAATGTGTTATGTTAATTATAATTATATATTATAATTTTATTATATCCTAATATATATTATATATTAATATATAATTATTAATACTACTTAAGTTAATTAATATATATAATAATATAAAATAAATAATATATTTTTTATATAAATATGAATTATTTTAGATTAATAATATTAGATAATAATAATAATAATTATATAATAATAGAGAAATTAAATATATAGTAAGATAAAGTAATAAATAAAATGCGAATTTAAGTCAATTGGCTAGACAATCTGTTTTCCACATAGAAAATGAGGGTTCGAGTCCCTCAATTCGTAAAATGCATGATGGTGTAATCGGTTAACATAATAGCCTCATGAGCTATTGATTCATGTTCGAATCGTGATCGTGCACAAAAAATGAATTATTGCTTAATGGTTAAAGCATTTCACTCATAATGAAACAATCTAAGTTCGATTCTTAGTAATTCAAAAGATTAGATTATAAAAAGAAGTTATATTTGTTATATGAGAATATAAGGATATAATAAAGAAATAAACAAGGATAAAAGAGAGAGAGAAAATGTTTATAAATAAAATATTTAATGATGTACCAACACCATGAGGAATTTTTTTCCAAGATTCAGCAACACCAAATATGGAAGGGATAATAGAATTACATAATAATATATTATTCTATTTATGTATAATATTAGGATTAGTATCATATATATTTTTTAATGTAATATCAGTATATAATAATTCAAAAATAGCATATAAATATATGAATCATGGACAATTTATAGAAATAGTATGAACAACATTCCCAGCAGTAATATTATTAATAATAGCATTCCCTAGTTTCATATTATTATATATATGTGATGAAGTAATAGCTCCAGCAATGACAATAAAAGCAATAGGATTACAATGATATTGAAAATATGAATACTCAGATTTCATAAATGAAAAAGGAGAAACAATAGAATTTGAATCATATATAGTACCTGAAGATTTATTAGAAGAAGGACAATTACGTATGTTAGATGTAGATGCATCAGTAGTATGTCCAGTAGATACACATATAAGATTTATAGTAACATCAGCTGATGTAATACATGATTTCTGTATACCATCATTAGGTGTTAAAGTTGATGCTTCACCTGGTCGTTTAAACCAAACATCAGCTTTAATACAAAGAGAAGGAGTATATTATGGACAATGTTCAGAATTATGTGGAGTAATGCACTCAGCTATGCCTATAAAAATAGAAGCAGTATCATTAGGAGAATTCTTATCATGAATAGATGAACAATAATATAAATATATATATATATATATATATATGTTTATATTTATATAATAATAAATAATTTTATTAAAAATAAAGGTATATAAGTAAATATATATTATATATTAAAAAAATAAAATGATCTTTTGGTCTAATGGTTATGACATTGATTCTTCATATCAATAATATCGGTTCGATTCCGGTAAAGATTATAAGAAAAAAAGGGAATAATAAAAAGGAAATAAATAAGTAAATTTATAAATATTTTATTTTTATTTTTATTTTTATTTAATAAAAGGAGAGAAAAATAAAGATAGTATTCTTTATAAAATAATAAAATATATTCTATATAAATAAAAAGTATATAAAATATAGGGATATATATATATATGAAAGTTATAAATATATAAGGATATATAGAGAGAGAAAGGAGATGGAATTAATTTTATTAGTATTAGGATCAATAGGATTAAATATAATAGATATATACATAATGTTAGAGATATTAATAATGGGATGTACAGTAAATAGTATATGAATAAGTAATATAAATAATGATATGATAGGATTATTGTATAGTTTAATACAAATAATAATAGCAGGAATAGAATCAGCGATAGGATTATCAATATTAGTGAGTTTTAATAAAATAAGGGGATCAGATGAGATATTAAGAAGTTTATAAAAAAAGATGGTAAATGTAATAGTATTTTCAACATTAATAGGATCATTAATAAGTGGATTTTTAGGAAGATATATAGGAATATTATGAAGTCGTATAATAGTATGTACATCAGTAATAATGTCATTATTAGGAACATATATATTATATTATGATGTAATGGTATTAGATAATGAATATAGAAATGTAATAATGAGTTGAATAAGTGTAGATTATTTAAATATAGATTGAGGATTTTTAATTGATAAAGTATCAATATCTGTATTAATACCTGTTGTTACTATATCAAGTTTAGTACATTTATATGCGGTAGTATATATGTCACATGATCCACATCAACAAAGATTTTTTAGTTATTTATCATTTTTCACATTTGGAATGATAGTATTAGTAACAGGAGATAATTTATTAATATTATTTTTAGGATGAGAATTAATAGGTTGTGCATCATATTTATTAATATCATTTTGATTTACTCGTATATCAGCTGGTAAATCAGGATTAAATTCATTATTAATAAATAGATTTGGTGATACATTTTTTGTAATAGGATTAAGTTTAACAGTATATTTAGTAGGTAGTTTAAATTTTGATACATTATTTAGTTTAAATGGATATTTATCAACAGATATGTTAACAATAATATTAATATGTATGTTAATAGGATGTGCATCAAAAAGTGTACAATTTGGATTACATACATGATTATTAAATAGTATGGAAGGTCCAACACCAGTATCATCATTATTACATGCAGCATGTTTAGTTATAGCTGGGGTATATTTATTAGTAAGATGTTCATATATAGTAGAATATAGTCCTATAGCATTAATAATAATATTAGTATTAGGTGGAATAACTACATTAGTATCAGGATTAATAGCTGTTGTATCAAATGATATTAAAAAAATTATAGCTCTTTCTACAATGAGTCAATTGGCTCGAAAATATGTATCAAATAAAGAAATAAAAGAGAAAATATTGAATTTGAGAAATATTTGAAATCAAACTATATGCGTTGATATCATAAAATATAATTATTATTATTATTATTATTATTATGAGAATTCGCAGATAACCAAAACTCGTTATATTTATAACAATGTAAGAATATTTAAATCATCATCCTTATGAATATATAATATATATATAAGGTTTTTCAAATTGAAGTTAAAAGAATGAAAATATTTTTATATAAGCAAGTTAGTAGGAATCTCAGAGGCCATACGTTTGATGTTTTATTATATGTATAATATGTTAATTATAGATAAAGAAGAAACTTATAAAGATAAGAATAGACACTATAGAGCTTTAAAAGCAATCAATGAATTAAAAGAATCTTTAGATTTAGAAAAAGATAAGGATTATAATGAATGATTAGCTGGTGTTATAGATGGAGATGGATATATCAATGTATCAAAACAAGGTACAGTAAGATTAATAATAACTATGGATAGTAGAGATAAAATGGCATTAGAAGATATAAAATCAAAATTAGGGGGATCTATATATAAAACAAGTAAAGGTAATGCTTATAAATATCAATTATCAAATTTAAAAGGTTTAATGAATTTATTTATAAGAATTAATGGTTTAATAAGAAATCCAATAAGGATGTTACAATTATCAAAATTATGTAAACATTATGGATTATATTTAAAAATGCCAAAAGAATTAACTAAAGATAATGGATGATTTAGTGGATTAATAGATAGTGATGGTTCAATATATATAAATCCAATAATAAAAAGGGTAGAGATAACAGTATCTCAAAAAAATATATATTTATTAGATATATTACAAAAAGTATATGGAGGTAAAATATATCCTCATTCATCTAAAAAAGAAGCATTTAAATATGAAATATATAGAAAATCAGAAATTATTAATTTAGTAGATAATTATTTTACTAGATATCCATTAAGATCAGGTAAAAAATATAGATTAAGATTAATACCTGAAGCATATAATCAATTAAGTAATTTAGATTTAAATAATCCATTAATATTAAAAGAATGAGTGGAATTTAAAGATAAATGAGATAATTATAAAAAATAAGTTAGTTAGTTAGTTAGTTATATTTTAATTTTTATAAGTAAGTATTTTTTTTTAATTAAAGAAAAAAAATATATATATATATTATATATATAGAACATATATATAAAATAAAGAAATGGTCCAATTATTTATTAATATTAATTTATTAAAAAATATAAGCAAGTAGGAATAATGATGTTAGGAGTAGGAATATCAGCATATAATTTAGCAATATATCATTTAATATGTCATAGTTTCTTTAAAGCTTTATTATTTATGTCAGCAGGTGCAATAATACATGCAGTAATGAATGAATATCAAGATATACGTACATATGGAGGATTCCATAAATTTTTACCATTATCATATGTATGTATATTTATAGCATCATTATCATTAATGGCATTACCAGGATTAACAGGATATTATTCAAAAGATATAATAATAGAATCATTATATGGATCATATACATTTACAGGATATATAATATATTGATTTGCGATAGCATCAGCAACATTAACATCAGTATATTCAGTAAGATTAGTTTATTATGTATTTTTAAATACACCAAATAATCCAAGATATGTATATATGCATTTAAATGAAAATCCTATATTTATGTATATACCAATGATAATATTAGCATTATTTAGTATATTTGTAGGATATTTAGCTAAAGATATATATTTAGGATTAGGTGCAACAATATATAATAATATATTTATACATCCAAATAATTTAATAATAGTAGATACAGAATTTAGTTTAAGTTCATTAATAAAATTATTACCATTAATAACTTCTATAATATTTTCAACAATATTATTAGTAATGTATGAATTATTTTATGATAAATTATTTATTTATAATAATAAATTTATAATGAATGTATATAATTTCTTTAATCAAAAATTATATTATGATCAAATTTTAAATAATTATGGATTTAGATCTTGATTATATATCTCATATTTATTAAATACATACGTAGATAAAGGTGTATTAATATTCTTAGGACCTTATGGTCTATCAGCATTAAATTTAAAAATATCAAATGCTATAAATAAATTAGTATTCTTTAATTTAGGTTTAATATTAGAATTAATATTCTTTAGTATTTTCGTATTTATATTCTTTAATACTTATACTTATTTATATATTATAATTGCTATAATCGTATTTATTTTTATATAAATATATAAAGTGTAATTTTTTAGAATAATTTTTAATTAATAATTTAAAAAAAAAAATATATATATATATATATATAATTTTCTAAAAAATAGAAATAAAAATAAATAAGTTAAAAGATGTAAGTATGTGTATATATATAGAGTATATAAAAATAAGAAGAGTGAAAGTGATAATGAGAGTGAGAGATATATATTATATAATAATATAATATAATATATATTATATATAATAGATATAGATAGATAAAAAGTTAAGAGAGAGTTTTAACTTAAAATAAAATAAATGTAAAGAGAATAAGATTTAAGGAAATGCCACAATTAGTACCATTTTTCTTCTTAAATACTTTATTTTATGGGTATATAGCATTATTTGTGATATTATTATTAGTATCATCAATAATATTACCATATATATTAAAAATAAGTATAATAAGAAATATAATAGTAAAATTATAGTATATATAAATATATAAATAAATAAATAAATAAATATATATATATATTAAAGTCCATAATTTAATAGGTTAAAATGTTTCCTTGATAAGGAAGATTTAGATGTTCAAATCATCTTGGACTTATTTATAATATAATATAAGATGTTTCTATAGCTTAACCTGGTTAAAGCAATAAATTGAAGCTTTATTGATAAAAGTTCAAATCTTTTTGGAAACATTAAACAAAGTAAAATAAAAAAACGGAAGAGGATTATCTATAAGGTTAGTTAGATAATAATAAAAATCATAGAGAAATGCAATTAGTATTAGCAGGAAAATACATAGGAGCTGGAATAGCTACAATAGGATTAACAGGAGCCGGAATAGGAATAGCAATAGTATTTGCAGCATTAATAAACGGTACATCAAGAAACCCAGGATTAAGAAATACATTATTCCCATTTGCAATATTAGGATTTGCACTGTCAGAAGCAACAGGATTATTCTGTTTAATGATATCATTCTTATTATTATATGGAGTTTAATATATATATATATATATATACTAGTTATAAAATAATAAAGATTAGATTCTGTTCTAATTTTAATAATTTGTATATCAAAAAGATATAGTATTAAATACTATTTTTAATTATCCTAATATAGGATATAAATTTTATTAATTTAGTTATTAACTAACTTTAGTAATTTAGTTTAGTATTAAAATAATTAATATATGTGGTAATATATATATATTTTTTAAGTGAATTGTTATTATTTAATATTTTAACTTGTATTAAAGGATTATCATAAGGATCAATTAGAAAAGGAAAATGGTATTACTATTAAACCCCTTTAAAGAACCATATATATATATGTGACCAGATATACGATACATTAAAATAAATAATTCAATTAATTATCATATTTTTATATTAATTAAGTTATAGGTATTTATTTATGGTGATCTATCTTATTATGATATTAGGAATTTATTAAAGTCATATATTATCGAATAAAGGATATATTACTTCCCCCTTTTTTAAGGTGTATTATAGTTATGTAATGATAAATTTATCCTTCATTTTTATTCCAGATTTTAATTAATTGTGAATAAAATATACTAATTTTTATTTATGCATGGGAACATTATCTAAAATTTATTGATTATTTATATTATAATTATATATGATTTAATATGTATATAATCGTAATTATAATATTTATAATTATAAATATTATAATTAATTAAATTATTATAAATAATTAAAAAAAAAATATTATATAATAATATATATAATATATAAATATTATGTATATTTGTTATATATTTAGATTTATTAAAAATCAGGGGGAAATAGTTTAAGTAGGTTAAAACGATTATCTCTATTAAGATAATATTTAAAGTTCAAATCTTTATACTCTAGTAAACAAAGTAAAATAAAAAAACGGAAGAGGATTATCTATAAGGCTAGTTAGATAATAATAAAAAAAATGTTATGGAATATAATAATAAGCTAAAAAATAATATAGAAAGATTCGTAAATAAACTAGATTATACTATAACTATAAAGAATAAATTAGGCGAATTGTTAAATAGATATAACTATTGTGAATCAAATAATTTATTACATTATCCTATAAATAAGGAAGATATAAATAAGAATGAATTTAATAGACACTTAATAGGATTCTTCGATGGAGATGGAATATTAAGATCAGGTAAGAGAAAAGGTCATAGAAAGGGATATTATAGATTTGCTCCAAATATGGGATTAAAATTACATGAGGAGGATAGTGATTATTTAAATCTGATAATATCTTATTTAGATTAAAAAAAGAAAACATTAAGTAAAGAAGATATAACTAATAAAATATTAAATATATCAAGTGTAGAGGATTTAAGTAAGATAATGTATATATTAGATAATGATCAACCTTTTATTTCTCAAAAAAGATCAAGAGATTATAGATTATTCAAAGAATTAATAAAATATTTAGAAGAGACTAAATTAATAGCTCATAATGAAGAATGATTAAAGAAAGGAGTAGATATAATTAAAGATTTAAATACATATAATAATTTACCTTCAGGTGAAAAAGTATTACAAGAGATAAAAGATAATTTAACTTGGGATTATATATTAGGATTTATAGAAGCAGAAGGATCATTAATAATGCATTATAATACACAAAAGAATTATATATTTAATTCATTTGAAATAACACAAAATAAAGCTAATGGATTAATATTAGAAGGAATCTTAGATTTTATTAAAAATTATAATGATAATTTAATAATCAATAAAGATATAGAAATAAAAACTAAAGGTATAGTTGAAGATAATAGTAAAACTAGAAAAAATCTATTAAATAGATTAACATTAACAAATAATGAAGTATTATATTATAAAATAATACCTTTATTAGTTCATAAAAATCTATATAGTAAAATGCAAATAAATTTAATCTATTTTATATTTGGAGTAATTATCTGTAAAGATTTAAAAGAATATGATGAATGTGTAAAATTATATTTAGAAATAAAAAATGTAATTAATACACATGATGCTAAATTATTAGATTTAAATTATATCTTAACTATTTTAAATAAATATTTATAGTTATATTCATAGTCTATTTTTATTGAAAATAGAATACTTTGATTATATATATATATATATATTTTATATAAATATATATAATAAGTAATAAAAAATTATTATAAAAGATTAAAAGAATGTGATTATGACGAAATTGGTAGACGTGTTTAGTTTAGGCCTAAATTATTATAGGTTCAAGTCCTATTAATCATAAAGAGAGAAGGTCTAAATAGCTTAATTGGTAAAGCGGTATACTGTTAATATATTTGATTTAGGTTCAAGTCCTGATTTAGACTAAATAAAATAAGTGGATTGATGGCAGAATTGGTTATTGCGTAATACTTGAAATATTATTACTTTTTAAGTAGTGTGGGTTCAAATCCTACTTAATCCGAAAGAATATATATGTGGGGAAGATTTTCAATGTTGGTAGTTGAAGCTGAACTGTAAACTCAGTGATATATATCCTCGTGTGTTCAATTCACACTCTTCTCAATAGAGAAGATAAGTTTAAGATGAAGTTACCAAATAGTAATAATTAATTAATATTTATCATTCATAAAAAAAAGAATCACATATATATTCATATTATATATATATATATATATATATATAATCGAAATAATTAATAAATAAATAAATAAATAAAAAATTAATTAAAAAATAAAAAAGAAGAGAAAAGAAATGTTTATAGATTTCAGTATATTAGATGTAACTTTAATAGGTTATTATATATTAATAAGTACAACATCATTTGAGTCATTAGGGATATTAGTAGGTACAATAATACCAGTAATAACAGAATTATGATTTAATAGTTCACAGTTATTTGGGATATTATATACATTAATATATGTAGGAGCAGTAGTAGTATTATTTGTATTTATATTATCAGTATTAAATAAAAAAGAAGAATATGAACCACAATATAGTAGTTTATTTATAATATTATTAATATTATTTTTAGATGATTTAGATTATAATGATTCAAATGATTGTGATTTAAATACAGTAAATATATATGATAATTTTAATTTATTAAATATACATAATAATTCAGATTTAACTACAATAGGTAGTTTAATATTTACAGAATATTCATTAGTATTAATATTAATCGCTTTAATATTATTATTAGGTATAATAGGATTAATAGTAGTAATAAAATCAGAAAAAAATACAAAAAATTAATAATTAATTAATATAATATAAAATATAAAAAATATAATAATTAAATTAAATTAAATTAATTCATTAATTAATTAAAAAAAATAAGATACATAGATTAAGATGTATAATAAATTTATATTATATGAAAGAAGATAATATAAAAAGGGATAAATTATATGAAAAAAATATATTAATTAATTAATATATATATATTAAAAATATATATAATATATAAGAAGATATTATTCTAAAAAAGGATATAATTAATAATATTAATATTAAAAATATAATTTAAAAAAGAAAAGAGAGAGAAAGAAATGATATATATATTAATAGAAGTATTAGAATCAATAGAGTATTTATTGATGGCGATAATATTTATAGTAGGATTATTATTAGGAGTTGCATATTTAACTGTAGCGGAAAGAAAAACGATGGCATATATGCAGAGAAGATTAGGACCAAATGCGGTAGGATATTATGGAGTATTAATGGCGATAGCGGATGCATTAAAATTATTAGTAAAAGAGATAGTATTAGTACATAATGGAGAATATATATATATGATAGGAGGACCATTAATAACATTATATTCAGTATTAATTAGTTTTGGAGTTGTACCATTAAATACAGGATTAGGAATAATAGAAGGAGAATATTCATTAATATTTTTATTAGGATCAGGATCATTAGGTGTATTAGGTACAGTAATAGTAGGATGAATGTCAAATAGTAAATATACAATATTAGCATCAGTTCGTACAACAGCTCAATTAATAAGTTATGAATTAATATTAACAACAATAGTATTTATAATAGTATTATTAGTAAATTCATTAAATATAGAATTAATAATAGAAAATCAAGTATATATTAATTATATAATACCATTATTACCATTATGTATTATATATTTTATAGCAGCATTAGCTGAAACAGCTAGACCACCATTTGATAATATAGAAGCAGAATCAGAATTAGTATCAGGACATATGACAGAATTATCAGCATCTCCATTTGTTATATTCTTTTTAAGTGAATATACATCAATGGTATTAATGTCAGTATTAACAATAACATTCTTCTTTGGGGGATATTTATCATGACCATTAGATATAAATAGTATATTATTTATGGATGTATTACCTCAAAATAATTTATATTGATTTATAGAAGGTTTAATATTTAGTGGATTATTTATAATGAAAACTAATTTCTTCTTATTTACTTATATATGAGTTAGAGCATCATTCCCAAGATTAAGATTTGATTTATTAATCTTATTCTGTTGATATGTATTATTACCTTTATTATTCGCATTCTGTATATTTATTCCTTGTGTATTATTCGCAGGTAATGGATTAGCATTAATAGTTTAATTTAAATTAGATTAATTATTAAATTAAAAAAAGTATATATATATATATATATATATTAATATAATATTTTTATATAATAATATAAATAAAGGGGGTTATAGTTTAATTGGTAGAACGATTGCTTTGCAAGCAATATATTTGGGTTCGATTCCTGATAACTCCAAATAAAAAAGAGTAGGGGGAGAGGGTTCTGTAGCTTAATTGGTTTAAGTATCATTTTGTCACAATGAAGGTTGCCCGTTCGAGTCGGGTCAGAATCGAGAAAAGGAAATTTAATCATTGGTAAGATGTGTTATTTGCTATATAATTGAAGAAATTCTGTGTGGGTTCGATTCCTACAATTTCCGAGATACAAAAAAGGTGAAGAAAAGAAAAGGAGTAAGAAAAGGGAAATTAGTATCCTTAATTTAATGGTAAAATATTAAACTACGGATTTAAATATATAGGTTCAAATCCTATAGGATATTAAAGAGAGAGAGATGTAAATAAAAAGGAGAGAGAAAAAGGAAAAAGGAAAGATATATGATATATAAAGGAAAGATATATGATATATAATAAAAAGGGAAAAGAGATGTTAAATTTAATAGTATGTAATTTTATAGGTTTATCAGGTATAATAGGATTAACAAAGAAAAGAATATTATCAATAAAAGCGAATAAGAATATAATAAGTAAAAGTATATTATTATTATGTATAATAAGTTTATATATAGTAATAAATGAATTAAATAGTATAAATATAAATGATTATGGATATTTAAGAGTAGTAAATGTATTAAATATAGATTTTGGATATGATGGAATAGGATTAATATTTTTAATATTAACAATATATTTAGGAGTAATAAGTATAATTTCAAATTGAGAAAATATTAATGAAAAACGTGGTACATATATGATATTATTAATGATATTAGTAATATTAATGGGATTAAATTTTGTATGTTTAGATTTAATAAGTTTTTATGTATTATTTGAAAGTACATTAATACCATTATATTTAATAATAGGAATATATGGAGGATCAAATAAAAATAAAGCAGCTTATTATGTATTAATATATACATTATGTAGTTCATTATTTATGTTATTATCTATAGTATTAATATATGTAATTTATAATAATGTGGATTATGTAACAATTAATAGTAAAATAATATCAATAGAATTACAAAGTGTTTTATTAATTGGATTAATGATTGGATTAGGAGTTAAAACACCATTAGTTCCTGTACATACATGATTACCTACAGTACATTCAGAATCACCATTAGGAGGTTCAATATTATTAGCGGGTAAACAAAATATTATGCTCGCGTTAAATTTAGCTATATGCTGGGAACACCTTTTATTATTAAAAATAGGGTCAATCAGCAGGAAACTGTATTTAATATTGATAAAAAAAACGATATTAATTTTAGAAAGTATCAATAAAGATATAACACTAAACAGGATCCCCAGAGGCCAAACGCTAAATACAAATAGAAAATTAATGTACTCATATTTATCAGGATTAATAGAAGGAAATGGAAATATTTATATACCAAAAGATATGAAAGGACATCCATCAATATCATTTTGTTTAAATACAAAAGATTTGCCTTTATATTTATTAATTCAAAAAGAGATAAAACATGGTAATATATATAAAATTAAAGGAAAAAATGCATATCAATATAGTATAACAAATTTAGAAGGAATGGTTATAATAATTAATATAATAAATGGTTTAATGAGAACTAAAAAAATATTAAAATTATATGAATTAATAGATTTTTTAAACCTAAAATATTCAAAAGATTTAAAAAAATTACCGTTAGATGATTCCAATTTAGAAAATAATGCTTGATTAGCTGGATTTAGTGAAAATTATGGATGCTTTTATGTAAGAGTATCTAAAAATAAAAACAGTAATACACATAAAGTTTTATGTCAATATGAATTGACACAAGTAAAAGATGATAGTATTTATACAAAAAGAATAATGGAAAAAATAAGTAAATTTTTATTAGTTAATTATAAAGTGAAAAAGAAATTATATTGAATAAAAACAAATAGTTATAATTCAAATGAGATATTAATTAATTATTTTAATAAATATTCATTATATGGATCAAAATATTTAGATTATTTAAGTTGATGTAAAATATTAACTATAGTAAAAAATAAAGAAAAGGAAACTAAATTGGATAAAATAAAAGCTATAAAAGATAGTATGAATTCTAAAAGAACTTATTTTAATTGAGATCATTTAAATAATTTTAATTTTAAGATATAAGCATGTGAGATTAATTTATAATTTGTAAAGATATGGTCCCAACTATATTGAAAAATATAGAGTACTTACTTAATATATTATAATATATATTAAAGATAATTAATTATCATACCTTGATTAAAGGGGTAAGTCAAGAAAAAAAAGATAATATTAAAATTAGCGATATATGGTATAATAAGAATATTATTATCAAATATATCAGAAATATCATTATTATATGCTCCAATATTATATGTAATAGGTATAATAACAATAATATATAGTAGTTTAGTAACATTAAGTCAAACTGATTTAAAAGTTATTATTGCATATAGTTCAATAAGTCATTTAGGAGTATGTATATTAGGTATATTTGCAAATAATTTATTAGGTATAATGGGTTCATTAGTATTATGTTTAGCTCATGGATTTGTATCACCTGCATTATTTATATTAATGGGGGGAGTTTTATATGATAGATATCATAATAGAGTATTATTCTATTATCAAGGATTAACTCAATTTATGCCATTATTTGCAGTATATTTAGTATTCTTTAGTTTTAGTAATACAGGTACACCATTAAGTTATAATTTCATAGGAGAATTCTTATGTATAACTGGTGCTATAACTAATCATCCAGTAATTGGAATATTTGCAGCATCATCAGTATTATTATCAGCATGTTACCAAATGAAATTAACAAATAAATTAACTTCAGGTACATTCTCTAAATATTTAAGTGTAACATATGATTTATTATATAGAGAACACTTTATATTATTCTTCTTAGCTTTACCTACATTAGTTTTAGGTATAGTTCCTAATTTTATAAATAATATTTTATATTTATCATCAAATGCATTAATATATTCAATAGTAATATAATATTATTAATATTTTAATTATAGATATAATTTTTTATTTTATAAAAATAGATTTTATAAAAAAATATATATATATATATATATGTATATTAATATATAATAATATATATATAATTATAATTAATGTTTAGTGTTGAAGGTCAACGAATTAATTGCAAATTAATTTCATGTGAGTTCGATTCTCATCTAAGCATAATAAATGAAGAATTTGTAAACTAAATATTAATATAGGATATATAATGTCAGTCATTGTGGTGGAATTGGTAGTCACAATACACTTAAAATGTATTGCTTTTTCAAGCGTATAAGTTCAAGTCTTATCAATGACAAAAATGAGTCGTAGACTAATAGGTAAGTCACTTGCATTTGGGGCAAGCTAATAATAGTTCGAATCTATTCGATTCAAATAAAAAGTATATGTATGTATCAATTAATTAATTAATATAAAAAAGAGATATTTATATATAGAAATGGGAAAATAGTTTAAATGGTAAAACGTTTGACTTTTAATCAATTTATATTCGGTTCAAGTCCGGTTTTTCCTAAAAGAGATATAAGTATATAATATATATAATAGATAATAATAAAAAAAGGGAGGAAGGAGGGATATGTAGATATAAATAATAAGGTATGGTAAATATAATTTAATAGGTTAGAATGAATACTTGTGGCGTATGTGATCTGAGTTCAAGTCTCAGTATTTACCCAAAAGGAAAAATTAATATAGTTTAATTGGTTAAAACGGTTGCCTCATATGCAATAGATGTTAAGTTCGAGTCTTTCTATTAATAAAAGAACAATCTGTGAAAAAGATAATAATTATATTAAAAAAAGTAATATATGTATATATATATATATATATATTATAAAAGATATAAGAATTATAAATGGAAAATAAAAGAAAAGAGATGATAAACAAGATATTAAAAACCATAATAATATATGGATCATATAAAGAAAAAAAAGAGATAAGAAGAGAGATAATAAAAAGAGAGATAATAAGATTATTAGAGTTAATAAATATAAGAATAAATAAAGTAACAGAGAGAATATTATTATCAAGAAAAAGATTATTATCAAGAATAAATAGATTAGAGAAATTAAATCATATAAATGATTATAAATTAATAAGTTATAATTATAATAAAAATAATATGATATTAAAAGGAATAATAAGTAAATTAATAATAAATTTATTAGAGAATATAATAAATGGAGTAGATTTAAAATCAGGTAAATCAACAGTATCAGGAGGTAATATAATAATAAGTAAACCAGTAATAAAAGAGAATATAAAAGAAGTAAAAATATTATTTTATTATTTTTTACCGAATAATAAATCATATAAATATTTTAGTAGAATAAATATGTATTTAAATAAGATAAGAAATTATAAAGAATTAGTAAGATTTAATAATAAATATAATAAATCAATATTTATGGGACATGATAAATTAATAATATCAAATATATTTAATAATATAATAGAGAATAGAAATAATGTAAAAGTAGTAAATAAAGATATTAATAAAATAATAAATGAATTAAATAAAAATTATAATAGTAAATTAGAAAAATTATTAAATAAAGGATTAAATAAAAATTTATTAAATATAAATAAATTACCAAGTAAATTATTAATAAATAGTACATTATTAAATGTATTAATATTAAAAAATAATAGTAATAAAATAAAATTAAATGAAGAAAATATTAAAAATAATATAAAATTATTATCAAATAATGTATTATTACATAATAATAATAATAATATAAATAATATATATAATATAATTAATAGTAATAATAATTTTAATTTAATAAGTAAATGTAATATACATAATAAAGTAAAATTAGAAAGAAAAGATTTAGTATTAAATTATATATTAAAAAATGAGATAATGAAAAATAATAATGTATTAATAGAGAATAATAATAATAATATAAATTTATTTGAGGTAAATAAATTAAATAATAAAAATAATATATTAGGGTATATGGTAAGTTATATAGATATATTATTAGGGAATATAATAAATAAAGATATGAAATCAAATGATATAAAAATGATAATAAGTAAATATTTTGGATTAAAAGATGTAAATATAGAAGGAATTAATTTAAAATATGAATTTAATAATCCAGAAATTTTATTAAAATTAATAAGAAAAGGAATATCTAAAAGAAAAAGAACAATATCACATATGTTTAGATTTAGATTAAAAAATAGAATACCATTATTAAATGATAAAGGAATATTAAAAAATAAAATATCAAATAATTTATTAAAAAATTTATCATTAAATAATAATATATTAAATGTTGAAAATAATATAAAAAATGTATTATTAAATTCAATAAATAATAGTTATAATAATATTAATAATAATATATATAATGATATAAAAGATTATTATAATAATTTATCAATGAAATCAGAAAATGATATTAATACATTAAATAATGATTTATTATATAAATATATAGTAGGTTGATCATTATTATTAAAAGGTAAAGTTGGTGCTAGAAAAGGTAAAAATAGATCAAATAGAATATTAATGACTAAAGGATCATTTAAAAATAATAATTTAAATATTTATAATATTTTTGATGATAATTCTAATAATAATGGTTATTCTAAAGATAGATTAAAATTAAATTATATTAAAAATAGTAATTTTATTTCTTATATGGATAAATCTACTAATAATGGTAAATTAGGAATAACATTAAAAGTAAATATATTATAATTTATTAAAATATAAATAAATAAATTAATATTTATTAAATATTAATTTATTAATATATAAAAAAAATATATATATATATATATATATGTATATTAATATATAATAATATATATAGTATATAATAATATAATGGAAAATCAAAATTAAATAAGTTAAGGAAGGGTTAATTTAAATTAAAAGAGAATGTAGATATAAACGAAATGGAAGTTAATATAAGAAATATATATATATATATAACAGATAGAGACCGAATGGTTAGGTGCCTTTTTTGGGTAGAGGAATTAGTTAGTTCGATTCTAGCCTATCTGAGATAAGAGTTAGCTCTTTTAGTTTAATTGGTTAAAACATATTACTTCTAATAATATAATTAACGTTCGACTCGTTAAAGGAGCTAAATATAAAAATATTATATAATAATAAAAAGAAGTATGTGAGGGGAAGAAAATAAATGAGAACTAGGAATTTAGTTAAATGGTATAACATCAGATTTACACTCTTAAGTTAATGGTTCAATCCCATTAGTTCCTAAAAGAAAAAAAAATAAAGAAATAAAGAAAAGAAAAGAAAAAAAGTATATAATAATATAAAGAAAGAATTTAATAAAAAGAAGAGTATGATGTCGGCTCAGATTAAGCGTTATCTAAGGACATAATACATGCGAATTGAACGATATTAATATATAAAAAGATATATTAATGTAGTGGTGTAAAGGTGAGTATAGTATTAAAATGTGAACTATTGAGATATATGAAATATATATGAAAAAGGATTTAAAGAATTATAGAGATATAAGGAGAGAGATTCAATAATGAAGGAGAGATCCGTTGATAGTCCAGTTAATACGTGGAATAGG